>SJYT01019027.1:233479-272458 GCA_006410635.1 Cephalophus harveyi | reverse complement strand
GGCCTGCAGCAAGGCGGCTCGGAGTTCGTGCCCGTGGTGGTGAGCCGCTCCGTGCTGCGCTCCATGAGCCGGCGGGACGTCCTCATCAAGCGCTGGCCGCCGCCCCTGCAGTGGCAGTACTTCCGCTCGCTGCTGCCTGATGCCTCCATCACCATGTGCCCCTCCTGCTTCCAGGTACCAGCCCGCATGGTCCCGGGGTCCTTCCCTCCAGCTGCTGCTGCGCTTCCCGGATGGGCCCCGTAGGGAGGCCAGGCATGGGGGGCACACGTGTCCCTCAGCGGCTAAGGCCAGGGCTCCCGTGCTGCAGGAGAGGCTTGGCTGTCCTTAGTCGCCTCCCCAGCCTCACGGGCGTCTCTGGACCGTCTGCTGTGGATTTGCCCCCTAAGCTTGTGCTCCTTGTTGCTGCCCTTCATCCAGGAGGGCCGGCCAGTGTGATGTACCTGTGAACTGCACTTCGGGTAGAAGGGGCCGCAGACCTTCCCCAGCTCCCCGCTGGTCCTCAGACAAGGGTGGCCGGGACTTGGTACTTCTGGCTGCAACTCACTGCCAAGCCGCCTGCCCTTAGCAGGGCGGTGGTCCCCGCCTGGCTCGGGGCGGCTGAGCACCCAGGGTTGCGGGGTCACGGCCATCTCTCCGCAGATGTTCCATTCGGAGGACTACGAGCTGCTGCTGCTCCAGCACACCTGCTGCCCCTACTGCCGGCGGCACGTGGACGACCCCAGCCCCTGCCCGGCCCCCTGAGGACCGCCGCCCTGCCCGGCCCCCTGAGCCACCACCACCCTGCCCCCTGAGCACCGCCGCCCTGCCCGGCCCCCTGAGGACCGCTGCCCTGCCCGGCCGCGGGGCCGTCGAAGGAAGAGCTAAACCGTCAGGCTGTGTCTTCTGCCCCAATCGAGTGTGTATCTTAGGGAGGGGCCTTGTGTAACCACGAAACTCCTATTTATGGCATTTCATGTCTTGTGAATAGCACCAGGAGATGGAGGAGAGAACAAACATATATTTTCTAAGAGAGAGAGGGGAAAAAAAATCTGTTCCTTTCAGAACGGCTCGGAGTTGTTTGCGGCAGTCTGCCGGAGTCCACGGATCTGTCAGACCGTTCACATGTACACTTTGCGAACAGATTGCCTCAATAATTACAAATAAAAGGGCTACTTATTTTCATCAGTGTCTGCATTTTAGCAAATCTTCATATTGTCTGCAACTTAATTTCCTTATGCAAAAGCACACCTGTTTTTTTTTCTAATTTGATCCGAGAGGAACATTACATCTGTGTGCTCTTAAAATCGAATCTAATTGAAATGGCAATATGGGAATGGTAGGGGAACAGGTTGTTTTTTTTTAATATATATATTTATTTATTTATTTTGGCGGAACGGGGCTCCACCTCAAGGAGAAGATGAGAGACCTGGCTCCAAGAAGGTGGCTGACTGGGCTGCTCCCGGGGCCTGCGGAGTCCACCCTCTACTTCCCAACTGGGACCAGGCCTCCGTCCTCCCCAGCTGCCCCCAGGTCCTCCACATGGCCTGAGCTTGCCCCTTCCGGCAGCGCCTGGAGCAGGTGGGTCCCGCGTGAGGTTCCAAGAAGGGCCCGTCCCCTGAGCATCAACAAGCATGCGATTTGGCAGCTCGAGGGCAGATGGGAAGCTGGGGAGGGGAGCTGACATTTATTGGGGACCTTTTTCTGTACCAGCCACGCTTCGTATGCTAGCTCGGTTCTCACTCAGCTCTGTGACAGAGGGCGGGTGACTTCCCATTCTGCAGCCTCAGGGGCAGGCGGAGGTGCCGGGGNAGCTCGAGGGCAGATGGGAAGCTGGGGAGGGGAGCTGACATTTATTGGGGACCTTTTTCTGTACCAGCCACGCTTCGTATGCTAGCTCGGTTCTCACTCAGCTCTGTGACAGAGGGCGGGTGACTTCCCATTCTGCAGCCTCAGGGGCGGGCGGAGGTGCCGGGGTCTGTCCTTCCTTCCCCAAGGCCTCTCCCTTCACCCTCCTCCCCTCTCCCTGCCAAGAAGGCAGCAAGCAGTCCAGGGCTTTATGCAAAGTCCTGATGGCAGGAGGAAGGGGACTGGGCTGCCAGGGAATGTGTGGAAGACCACCCGGGTGATTAGATACTGATCCTTTGCAGGGCATCAGTGAAGCGGGCCGAGTGGGGCAAAGGTCCCCTCCACAGGGAGGGATGAAGACACTGAGGATAGGGGAGTGGCTGCAGGGGGGCCCCCAGGGGTGAGTCCAGGGCTGGACCCCGGCCCCGCCCCTCCCCTCTCCCACCCTCTGCAGCTCTCTCAGGAGGTGACGGAGGAAAAGAAAGAAATGGAGCCAGACAGTTGTGCCAACAGAACTCCTCCGTTGAGCGTCTTAATTACTTACGATCATGCATGCTCTCTCGCGTGCTAAACATTTATTAATGTGTTAGGATTTCCATTAGCACGTTGCTTGAGCTGAAATCACTCGCATGTGGCTGGGAAAGAGGAGAGGGAGCAAACAGCCCCACCACCACCTAACAGGCGTCAATCACAGTGACAGATCAGATGGCTCACGGCTAGAGGCGGGGGAGGGGCCCAGCCTGAGACTCGAGCGTGCATCCTCGCAGCCTTGCCCTGCCGGTTCTGCCACCCCAGAGGAGCTGAGCTCCAGAGGCCTGAGTCCAAGCTCCCTGTTAAGTCTGGCCCCGAGTGAGGATTTTCCACGCATTTGTCTTCTATAACCCTCCGGCGTCTTCAAGGATGCCCACTGTACACGTGCTGAGACTGAGGCTCGGGAACATTCTCTTTTCTTCCATTCATGAAATATTTATGGAGCCAAGACAGGGTCCCAGGCAGGCACTGCCTTTGCGTGTGAGCACCACGTCCTGCTCCCCTTCTGTCCTTACTGGGCAGGGCCGTGGCCAGGTCCAGCCCTCTCTCCACCACTGTTGAGAGGTGTACAAGAGGCCCCTGTACCACCACTGTACAAGAGGCCCCTCCAGCTCTGACACTGAGGTTCCAGCCTCGGTCTGTGTTGGTGACCATGACCCCCTCGCAGGCTACAGTGAGGAAGGCGAGGAAGGAAAGGCCTCGGCCGCAGGCATCCTGAGACGCCCCGTCTCCCCAACAAGAGCGGTGGCCGCAGGCTGGGCCACTGAGACGTGGTTCCGGCTGCGACTGCATCCCGACCTCCTGTCTCTGGGTCCTCAGCCCTGTTCACTGTTCCTGGAAGGAGGAGGTAAGGAAGAGGGGACTGGGCGGCCAGAAAGAGCCCCTGGGCCAGACCTCAAGTGGCCCCAGCTCGAGCCCGGCCTCAGCCAGCCAGCCGACATCCGCATCCACCCTCAGGCAGGCTGCCGAGGCCGGGGCCCCTCCCGGCTCCCGGACAGGTGGGCAGGCGCCAGATGGCCTTCCACGTGGGCCAGCCCCTCCGTCAGGTAGGCAGGAGCCCCGGCAGAGGGGCCACCTCCAGGTGGGGCTCCCACCCTGGCCCAGCACTTGCCCAAGAACATCCTGATGCCCTCCACCAGGCCCCAGGACATCAGAACGGGCTCCAGCACCCCACTGCCCTGCCTGTCATGGCTTCAGCGGCCCTGCTGGCCGCCACCTGGCGCCCAGACCCCTGGCCTCCCCTGCCACCCCAGCCCGGGGCCCCAGCGCCTCTCCACCAGCCGAGGACCTTGGCCCAGCTGTCCCCTCCCTCCTGGCCCCGATGTTTCTGAGGCGGGAGCGTTTTCCCACCTCTCCGGGTTATCCGTTTTCCCCGTGGCTGCTGCCCCTGAAGACCGGGAGCTCCTTGAGGGGAGACCAGGAGGGGAGACAGGGAGTGGCCTAGGATTCACCTCCATGTCCCCAGCCCCCAGCCTCGGCCAGATGCTGGGGAGGGACCCTCCTCCCCTCTTCCCCCCTTGAGTTGGCAGCTCGGTCTCAGGCCTCACTCGGCCGTGGTGACGCAGGTGGCGGGGCTCAGCAGTGAGGGGAGCTGGGGGGTGGCCTGGAGAGGAGGCTGCTGAGCAAGCACACCTCCACGCAGAGGCTTAAGAGCTATTTGCGCACCGCTGCCCACTAAGCTCTAATCCTTCGCCACACCTGGCCTCCCAGAGGGGCCGGGCAGGGGAAGCAGAGACCAACCAACCCACCCCCTGGCCCCGGCACTCACCGCCCCTCGCAGCCTGCTCTGCGCCCAGCTGAGAGGGGGCGGAGGCTCAGAAGGTCACCCACACCGCGCTCGGCCCTCCGTGCGCTCCCAGCAGTGGGGACAGAAGAGCTCAAGTGGAGGGCTGGACCCCCGCCTCTACCCGGCTCTTCCGAGGAAGCTGGTTTCCCCAGTGGTCAGAGGCACGAAGGCCTCCCCGTGGGACTGAGAGGAGCTGTCCCTCCCCTGGACACTTGTTCATCGACCACCTACTCTGGGATGGGCAGGCAGTTGGGAGACAAGGCAGACGTGGCTGGCAGTGTTGGGTACCGAGTGGGAAATGCACGTTTAGAGCTGGAGAGGCCCTCCATGGCTGTGGACTGAACCAGGTTCTCAGGAGGGTTCCCAGGTGGTGCCAGTGGTAAAGCACCCGCCTGCCACTGCAGGGGATGAAGGAGATGCATGTTCGATCCCTGGGTCGGGAAGATCCGCTGGAGGAGGGCCTGGCCACCCACTCCAGTGTTCTAGCCTGGAGAATGCCGTAGACAGAGGAGTCTGGCAGGCTACAGTCCAGAGGGTCTCACAGAGTCGGACTCGACTGAAGGGACTTAGCACACACACAACGTGCAGAAGGGGGGACACTGTCAGCAAGGCCCACTGGTCCCGGCAGGAGATAGGCTCAGGGAAGGGAGGCCTGGGCTGCCCCCAGCCTCGTGGCCGACAGCCGCGGTCCCTTGTGGGAGGACGGGGGGACCTGCTCCTCGAGTCTGTAGGTCTGTGAGCCGGGCCCGGGCGGGACAGCGGGCAGCTTTCCCCTGCAGGTGGGAGTGGATCCTGGAGCTTCCTAGTCCCAGCGAACTGAGTAGGGCGGCGGGTCTTTCCAGACTGTCTTGGCAACTGAGCCCAGTGTCACCCCCGCCACTGCTGCCCAGGCCTGAACAACTGCGTCGGGCCCTTGCCAGCACCCAGCGCAACCTGCTTTCGTCACTGGCACCCCGGTGTGGATGATGGATGGTCTTCCTGAGAGCCCCTTTGGGGCAGGAGTGGCCAGAGGGCATGTTGGGTGACCTGGGTGACCCCCTGCAGACTGGGGGCCTAGGTGTCCCCACCTGCAAAGGAGGGTCAGAGTAGGTGACTTCTAATGACCTTCCTGTCCTTCTGTGAGCCCATTCTTCCAAACAAAAGAGCATTCTTTGTTTTTAAGTGTCTATCATGCATCACAGAGCAGACATCCATCATGTCAGGGATGACCTTTAGTCCCCCATCTTCCCACACTGAAAGAGTGGATTATTAGACTCTTTTACGGAGGGTGGAAAGTTATGACCAGCCTAGATAGCGTATTTAGTTAGAACTGGACATGGACCAACAGACTGGTTCCAAATAGGAAAATTCCCTGATGCTGGGAGGGATTGGGGCAGGAGGAGAAGGGGACGACAGAGGATGAGATGGCTGGATGGCATCACTGACTCAATGGACATGGGTTTGGGTGGACTCCGAGAGTTGGTGATGGACAGCGAGGCCTGGCGTGCTGTGGTTCATGGGGTTGCAAGGAGTTGGACTCAACTGAGTGACTGAACTGAACTGAACAGAGGGTGGACCTGAGTCTTAGAGAAAGTCAGCACTTCCTGTGAAAACCTAGATCCATCTGCTCAGTCTACAGACAGTTCTTGGGCACCTGTCATGTGCCAGGCCCTGGGTACCAAACAGAAATCCTAGCTCATTCAAGTAGGGCAGGGGTCCCCAACCTCCAGGCTGTGGACCTACGGTATCTGCTGGGAGATCAGCAGCAGTGCTAGATTAGAAATAAAGTGCACAATAAATATAATGCATTTGAATCATCCTCAAACCATCCCCCCACCCCAACCCCTGGTCTGTGGAAAAATTGTCTTCCACGAAGTTGGTCCTGGTGCCAAAAAGGTTGGGGACCGCAGAAGTAAGGGAAATGATTTACGTGCACCTGCTGTGTGTTGAGCTGGGCTCTGGGGCGCAAGACAGACCCCAGCCCACCCCCGGGGGCTCGAGGTACAGCCTAGGAAACCCATGAACAGAATAGGAATTAAAAGCTTCCAGGCTGTCATAAGCGTTAGGGGGTAACAAGCAAGGCCATGAGTTTGAGGGTCGGGGGCTCAGCCTGGCCAGGGCAGGGCTGCGCGTGCTGGTCTTGACCCAGGGAGTCCGTCATCTGTCCCTCTGTCTGGCCACCAGGGGCCGTGTCAGAATCAAACTCTTCACCTTGACCTCTTTAGCGATGGGCCTAATCACCAGGTCAAGCACCTTACACCTTGAGCAGCCGCGCCCCACCCACCCGCCACGCCAGCCTGCCCCTTGCTCCTTCCCCCCAGCACACACACCACCAGGCTCCCCACGCAAGTCCTGACGCTGCCCGCTTCCCGGGACAGCAGGGCTCTGGAGCCCCAGGTGGGGTGCAGGGAAGGGGGCACGTTTCTGAGCAAAGAGGTTTAGACATCCCAGGTGGGAAGAGAGACAGCACAAGGGAGCTTCAGCGACGGAGGTCTCGGACCCTGGGATGCTTCCTGGCCAGCCTCGCGTCCCCTGCCTCAGGGCCTTCGCACTGGCCGCTCTCGCTCCTTGGACTGCTCCACCCCTGAGCGCCCCTTCCATCCTCGAGGTCTCAGAGAGGCCTTCCTGAGCAGCTCCAGGCGAGTCTGTGTCAGGAGGATGTCACCATCTGAACAGCCCCTGTTGTCGTTTGTTTCATGGTTTGTGGGGGCCCCTCCCTGCCCCCACAGAAGGGCACGTCCTACAGGCAGGGGCTTGGTCCTTCTTGTCCACTGCGTGCCCCAGAACTGAGTATCTTGTGTAGAACACAGTTGGTGCGGGATAAAACTCACGGCTGGACCGTGGTCATTGAGGACCCCGCAGGCCAGGCTGCCCACAACCCCACTTCACTCCTGGGAGGGGTCCTCACGATCCTGCTGTAGATGCGGGCCCTCGTTCACACCCTGAGCTCGGCCTGCTGTCCTGGGGTATGCCATTACGGCTTGCCGAGCACACGGCACCCAAGGCCCACGGCCCCAGCCCAGCCTGACCCCAGGCCCGGGCCGCGGCCCGTGTGCTGTTCCCAGGGCCCACCTCCGCTCCACACGGGAGTGCCTGGGACCACACCTCCTCACTTACCACAGGGATCTGGTGCACGGCACAGGCTTGGCCCCGTTCACCTCCTGGAGGCAAGGCCTTGATTCAGGAGCCCTAGGAGCTTCTGCTCCCTCCCCGCTTTGGTCCTCTCTGCCCTGGTCCCTTCCTCCACCATCGCTCCCTTCAGCTCATCCTTGAGGGCTTTTGAGCCACCTTCCTCTCCCCAAGATCTGCCCAAGTTCCCCTGGACAAAGCCCCTGGCATTAAGCCCCACCCCAGCTGACCCCAGCCCACGAGGGCCCACACCCCAGACGGGCCTTGGGCCTCCGCCGGGCCTCCGTCTTCAGTCTATGCTGACTTCCCCACTTGGCAACCTGGCAAAGTGGCCCCCTCCCTCAACACATTGTCCCCCTGGACGTCTCTGCAGATAGGTGGCCTCCCCTCCCCGGGTTGGGAGCGGGTCTTCCCACATGGAAGTCCTCCTCAGCCTGTAAGCTCCTCCTTCCTGGAGCCTCGGGTCCCCCAGTGGCCTGCGCATAAATGTCGGCTTGAACAAGTGAGTGAACTCCAGTTCAAGGGGACAAATGCTTTTTGAGCTCCTGGGCAACTTGGGGCTTATGTCCGGGCCCCAGGGCGCCCTGCTGCACTTGTGAAGCTCACGACCTGGCCGGTGGGCACTGCCAGTGTGTGGTGACTGGATAAGCCCAGAGGTGACCCAGGTGGGGAAGGGACGGCTCAGGGGCTGAGTGAGGGGATGACAGCACTCTGCCCTCCGGGAGCTCGTGGGTCAGATGGGAGGAAGGCGAAGTTTGCCTGCCCTGACCCAGAGGGAAGTGGGCCTGGAGCTAGGGGCCCCAGTGCCAGGCCAGAACCATCAGCTGACATGACAGAGGGGGACAGGGGAGTTGGGGGCAGGCCTCTGCTCTTTCCCAGGGTCCCCAGCATGCCCCCCTTCTCCCTGACCACAGCCTTCCACCTGGAGTCACCTTGGCCCCACCTGGAAGCCAATTAGGCCCCTCGTTGCAGCAGTGAGGATTAATATGATTAATAACGCCCCCAATCTCCGAGGTGCTGATTCAGCCAGGAGCTTAGAGAGGGGAGATTGCTTTATAAGGGCCTGGGGGGGCAGTCGGAGCCCGGAGTTGTCCAGCCGGAGCCCCGTGTGGCTGAGCTCCGGCCTCAGAAGCATCCCCGGGTTTGCACCGGCGGGCAGCCGCAAGGGCCGCAGCCATGAACGGGACCGAGGGCCCGAACTTCTACGTGCCTTTCTCCAACAAGACGGGCGTTGTGCGCAGCCCCTTTGAGGCCCCGCAGTACTACCTGGCTGAGCCGTGGCAGTTCTCCATGCTGGCCGCCTACATGTTCCTGCTGATCGTGCTCGGCTTCCCCATCAACTTCCTCACGCTCTACGTCACGGTCCAGCACAAGAAGCTGCGCACGCCCCTCAACTACATCCTGCTCAACCTGGCCGTGGCCGACCTCTTCATGGTCTTCGGGGGCTTCACCACCACCTTCTACACTTCGATGCATGGATACTTCGTCTTTGGGCCCACGGGCTGCAACCTGGAGGGCTTCTTTGCCACCATAGGCGGTATGAGCTGGGTGCGGTGGGCTGGGCGAGGGGTGTGCGTGTATTCAGGAGCCAGGAGCTTGAGTGTGGCGGGGGTTGGGGTGTGGGGACAGCCCCAGCCTTGCGGATGGTGGACGAGAGCCCGTGAACCAAAGCCCTCCCTTAGTCAGGATGTGAACGAGGGCCCGCATCTACAATAGGATCGTGATTGGCCAGCGTTGGTGGAGGGCGGACGGCAGACGCCGAGTACGTGATCTCACTGGCACTGGGGTCGTTGTCTCGCCCTCCAGCCCGGAGACAGATGAGAGGAGTCCGGGGCCTCCCTGGGGTTGCAGGCAGTCTCTGGCAAGGCCGAGTTGCAAGCCTATGTCTCTGCGGCCCCTCAGGCCACGGTTCTGCTCCACTTGGAGCAGCGGGGCTGGGCGAGACCCACACCGGGTCCTGGGGACAGAGAGCTGGACACGGGTGCCTGTGCTCAGGGCCCCAGCCTGGGGCGGGATGAGAGTCCTCAGTCCTCCAGGCACCAGCCTCTGCCTGCACTGGGCGTCGGGCGTGGTTCCTCCCCGGCTTCTCTCTGACTCCATCCCAGCCCGCCTCCAGGCTCTCTGCTCTGCTTGAAGGCTTTCTGCCTTGCAGAGTCCATTCACAGGGAGACAGTAGACCCGGTGAGGTGGTCTGTGTAGCTGTGAGCCATGCTTTTAAAATATTTTCACTAAAAAACGAGTGAATAGATCCCATTTAGCCGATGAGAAAACTGCAGTGTGCAGAGGGGAAGAGTTGACTCAGGAACGTGGCAGGCCAGTGCCCAGAGCCTGGGGCTCCTGGCTCAGACCCAGGAGCGTCCCCCGGGGCGGACATGGCCTCTCGGGCAAGCAGGAGACGTGGGAGGTCATTGTCACAAAGCCTGGGGGCGGAGAGAGCCCGGCACCAGCCACAGGATGCTCTGTCTCCTCTCTCCCACGTGTGTCCAGACCCTGCCTCAGCCTTGTTCCCGGGGTTCTGGCCATTGCTGGGTGACCGCGATCCCCCAGTCTCAGGCCAGAAGGGTGCCGCCCACAGGTGGGCACGCCTCTGCGACAACCGTGGGCCTGGAGTACCCACTAGCGGTCCCTTTCACTCTCAGAAATGCCCCAGTTGGTAAACCCTACGGCCACCTCCCTCCTGAGTTTCTGGGGGTGATGTGCAGGGCAGATGTCTGAACCCCATCATTATTTCTCGTCCTCCCTCTGAGCAAAACACTCTCCAGCTCCCTGGCTCTGAGAGAAGGTCACCCATGCCCAGGGTGTTCCATGTCCCTGGAGGCGAGAGGCCCGCTGCCCAGGAGCAAAGGGAGGCCTCCCTCTCTGGCTCCTGCTGCCTCTGCCGTCCCCTGTGACTGGAACTCTGCCGGTGGCCCCACAAAGGACACACTGTTCTGTGAAAACTCCCCGCTGGGCTCCCAGCTTTCGGCCATGACTCTGCGAGCCGATTGCCATGTTCCCCGTGAACCCGGAGCTCTGGCTGCACTAACCTTCCTGGGAGTTCCTCCATGTGGCATATCGGCCCGTCTGCCCTGCCACCTCCCCTCGTCCATGTCCAGACCCTCCGCTCCTTAAGTCCGCACTCCAGGACTGGTCCCCAAGTGTCTTCCTGGTCGGCCCCCCTCCCCATCCCCGGGGGGAGCACACCCCCTCCTCCTTAGACAGGTCCAGCCACGTGGCGGGTTGGCTGACAGCGGCCGCCTTGCAGGTGAAATCGCCCTGTGGTCCCTGGTGGTCCTGGCCATCGAGCGGTACGTGGTGGTGTGCAAGCCCATGAGCAACTTCCGCTTCGGGGAGAACCACGCCATCATGGGCGTCGCCTTCACCTGGGTCATGGCCCTGGCCTGCGCCGCGCCCCCCCTCGTCGGCTGGTCCAGGTAACGGCCCTGAGCAGGAGGGGAGGAGGGTCTCCGGGGTGCCTCCTAGGGTCCTCCAGCTGGAAGGGGGCCTGTACTGCCTGGTTTCAGGCCCCCCGAGCTGGCAGCTGTCATGGGGTTAAGGTTTAGGGCAGGGAAGGGAGGGTCAGCTCCTAACGTCGCTACGGGGCTGCTCCCCATGTCAAGGAGACTCCAAGATGCCCCGACCCCTCACCTTGGCTGTGCCCCTAATCCCCAACTAAGCCAGGCCAGATTCCAATCCTCTTTGGCCCAGTGCCCTGGGAGCAGCTCCTCTGACCTCAGGCCTCCGCCCCTGCAAAGGCAGGGCCTCCCTCATGCAGGTGTGGCGGTGTGGCCCTGGGAACCAGTCCTGGCAAGACTCTCGGCTGATATCCCCCAACGAGCTGAGATGAGATGGCGGTGGGGTGGAACATGGTTTGGGAAATTGGCCTCTGTGGGTTCCCAGAGGCATCGTGCCCTTCTGCTTCCAGGAAACTGCCATCTCTCTCCCCTCTCCTCCTCTCTCAGTCTTCCTGGGGCCAGTGTTTTCCCTCCTGAGCAATTTAGCAAGGGGCAAAACACCCTGCCCCTCCTTCCCTTCTTCTCCAGTCTGGCCTAGTTGCATCCTCGTAGATGCAGCTAATGGACAGTGCGTTTCCTGAGGTCGGTTCAGTGTCCCCATCCTCTGAAATCACACGCCCTAACCACCCGCCCCAGGGCCTCGTTTCCAGAAACTGTGCAAAAATCCCTTAATTACCCTGAGCGGCCTAGAAAGACCTGGGTGCCTCCAATACAGACATTGGGAGCTTTTCCCTTCTCCCCACCTACCTCATCGTCCGAGGCCTGGCCTCCGGCCACTCGGGAGTGGCAGGCTGGGTGAAGAAGCGCCAGGCAGGGAAGCAGGGGGGCAGAGCAGGGGTGCTGGGAGTGAGAGACTGGGAGAGACCAGGGTCCCAGGGTAACACGGTCCCAGTTTCCACACACCTGGATCCCTTATCTCAGTAGATGTGAGCCTCACAGCCAAGGAAAGGTTTATTATCCCCATTTTACAGAGAGGGGAAGTGAGGCCCAGAGAGCAGCCCCGCCGCAGGCGTTGGCAGAGGACTCTGGCCAGCGGGGCCTGTGCCCCAGTCCCTCACATGCGGGTTTCCCCCTGCCCCTCCGGCCCCGCCCCTCCGCGGTCCTCAGGTACATCCCGGAGGGCATGCAGTGCTCCTGCGGGATTGACTACTACACGCTCAAGCCGGAGGTCAACAATGAGTCGTTCGTCATCTACATGTTCATCGTCCACTTCTCCATCCCCCTGACCGTCATATTCTTCTGCTACGGGCAGCTGGTGTTCACCGTCAAGGAGGTAGGGTCCCTGGGGGACCGGTGCTGTGGGGCTGGGGACAAGAGCATTGATGAGGCTGAGCGCGGCCCCTGGCCCAGAGGAGCCTCAAGTCTGGACACCGGGCCCTGTGTCCCCACAGGCGGCTGCCCAGCAGCAGGAGTCGGCCACCACTCAGAAGGCCGAGAAGGAGGTCACCCGCATGGTGATCATCATGGTCATCGCTTTCCTGATCTGCTGGCTGCCCTACGCCGGGGTGGCGTTCTACATCTTCACCCATCAGGGCTCTGACTTTGGCCCCATCTTCATGACCATCCCGGCTTTCTTTGCCAAGGCTGCCGCCGTCTACAACCCCGTCATCTACATCATGATGAATAAGCAGGTGCCTGCTGGTGGGGTGGGAAGAGCCAGGTCCCCCCCAGGCAACAGGTGGAGAAGCCGCAGTCTTAACTGGGCCTCAGTCTTTCCACCTGCAAAATGGGCAGGGGGAGTTGGTTTTCCCTGGGGTAATCATGAGTCATCCGGGAGAGATGCAGATTCCTGGACCAACCCCCAGACCTTCTGATTAGAAGCTCAGGGTGGGCCCAGGAATATGCATTTCTAACAAGCCCTCTTTACTGGCTCAGGAAAGAGAAGTGCCAGTCCAGATGGTTCTGGAGGCTGGCTTTAACGGTCCAGACTGTCAAAGTCCCGGGCCTGGGAACAGGTGCCAGTCTCCACAAAGCTGGACAGGATGCGAAAAAGTCTCATTCTGAGGGATGAAGGGATAAAGCAGTCCTTTTGACGTAGACCAGAGGGTCCTCTGCAGGCTCTTTGGTCCAGTGGGGAAAACCTGGAGTCAGACAGATCGGGTTCAAATCCCAGCTCTGCTAGGTTTTAGCTGTGTGGCCTTGGGCATGAGTGGCAGGCTGGGTGAAGAAGCGCCAGGCAGGGAAGCAGGGGGGCAGAGCAGGGGTGCTGGGAGTGAGAGACTGGGAGAGACCAGGGTCCCAGGGTAACACGGTCCCAGTTTCCACACACCTGGATCCCTTATCTCAGTAGATGTGAGCCTCACAGCCAAGGAAAGGTTTATTATCCCCATTTTACAGAGAGGGGAAGTGAGGCCCAGAGAGCAGCCCCGCCGCAGGCGTTGGCAGAGGACTCTGGCCAGCGGGGCCTGTGCCCCAGTCCCTCACATGCGGGTTTCCCCCTGCCCCTCCGGCCCCGCCCCTCCGCGGTCCTCAGGTACATCCCGGAGGGCATGCAGTGCTCCTGCGGGATTGACTACTACACGCTCAAGCCGGAGGTCAACAATGAGTCGTTCGTCATCTACATGTTCATCGTCCACTTCTCCATCCCCCTGACCGTCATATTCTTCTGCTACGGGCAGCTGGTGTTCACCGTCAAGGAGGTAGGGTCCCTGGGGGACCGGTGCTGTGGGGCTGGGGACAAGAGCATTGATGAGGCTGAGCGCGGCCCCTGGCCCAGAGGAGCCTCAAGTCTGGACACCGGGCCCTGTGTCCCCACAGGCGGCTGCCCAGCAGCAGGAGTCGGCCACCACTCAGAAGGCCGAGAAGGAGGTCACCCGCATGGTGATCATCATGGTCATCGCTTTCCTGATCTGCTGGCTGCCCTACGCCGGGGTGGCGTTCTACATCTTCACCCATCAGGGCTCTGACTTTGGCCCCATCTTCATGACCATCCCGGCTTTCTTTGCCAAGGCTGCCGCCGTCTACAACCCCGTCATCTACATCATGATGAATAAGCAGGTGCCTGCTGGTGGGGTGGGAAGAGCCAGGTCCCCCCCAGGCAACAGGTGGAGAAGCCGCAGTCTTAACTGGGCCTCAGTCTTTCCACCTGCAAAATGGGCAGGGGGAGTTGGTTTTCCCTGGGGTAATCATGAGTCATCCGGGAGAGATGCAGATTCCTGGACCAACCCCCAGACCTTCTGATTAGAAGCTCAGGGTGGGCCCAGGAATATGCATTTCTAACAAGCCCTCTTTACTGGCTCAGGAAAGAGAAGTGCCAGTCCAGATGGTTCTGGAGGCTGGCTTTAACGGTCCAGACTGTCAAAGTCCCGGGCCTGGGAACAGGTGCCAGTCTCCACAAAGCTGGACAGGATGCGAAAAAGTCTCATTCTGAGGGATGAAGGGATAAAGCAGTCCTTTTGACGTAGACCAGAGGGTCCTCTGCAGGCTCTTTGGTCCAGTGGGGAAAACCTGGAGTCAGGCAGATCGGGTTCAAATCCCAGCTCTGCTAGGTTTTAGCTGTGTGGCCTTGGGCACGACACTTCCCTTTTTGGGCTTCAGTTTCTTCATCCATGGAAAGGATGAAATCCTAAACTCTTGGGTTCAATGGGATACTTTCCAGATGGCCCTTGGCACACTGAGGGCATCATGGCGCGTCACCAGTGACAAAGCCCCTTCGAGTTTGATCCCAGCACCTCTGGGTGGGGTTGGGGAGGCTTAGTAAGTTCCTCCAGGGAGCCATCTGACCGGGGATCGGAGGCTGGGAGGGCCAGAGGCAGAAGAGGGAGGCAGCACACCACGCTAACGATGCCATTTCCCACCCAGACTCTGCGGGACCCTGGGCACCCCCACCCTAACCTTACCTCTTCCTTCCAGTTCCGGAACTGCATGCTCACCACCCTCTGCTGTGGCAAGAACCCGCTGGGTGATGACGAGGCCTCCACCACCGTCTCCAAGACAGAGACCAGCCAGGTGGCACCTGCCTAAGCCCCTCCAGGGACTCCGTGGCCTGCTGCGGGAGTCCCCCAGCCCCCACCCCACCCCAGCCTCAGCAGCTCCATCAGGAGCCGCGCCTGTCGGAACCAGCTCTCACAGGCTCCCTGAGTGTAAACACAAAAACCAACCAACCAAATGCAAACGAATCAATTGAGAGAAACAGGAGGCGCCTCACTTGGCAGGGGCGGCCCGATCTGGAGTCCTGATTTCCCGGAGGCCCGCTGTAGCTCCGCTCCCCCCAGCTCATCTCTCAGCTACACAAGAGCTCTTGCTCTGGAAAAGTGTCCCAGCTTAAGGATAAGTGAGTAGCACACGACGGGGCATGCCGTAGGTGCTTATTAATAAATGCTAGGTGGAGGAAGGAAGGAAGGAATGGAGACGTGAATGGAGAGATGAACGGGTCGGGAGGACATAGTTATTCTCTCATAACAGGTTAGCAGCAGCAGCAGCAGCAGCAACTCGCCCTTAGCTGATGACCTTGAGCAGTTGTTTTGTCCTTGGGCCTCACTTTCTTCCCCCATACAATGGGAATTCCAAATCTCTCCTCACACGGCTGCTGGGAAGATCAAATGAGATTGTGTGTGTGTGTGTGTGTGTGTGTGTGTGTGTGTGTGTGCACTCGCGTGTGTGAGCTCTTTGTAAATAGTAAGGAGCTGGACAGACCATAGTTAACATTATGAATAATATCAATTAATATAAGTAATTCATTCCTATGATCATCTCCTCTTGATAGCGACCATTTTGAGATTGGGCAAGGCCCTAAGCATCCATCCTCATCAGGCTTATAAACATTAGACAGACGGCAAGGCCAGACCAGCGCTGGGTGGTGGGCCACAGGGAAGGACAATCAAGGAAATGGAGAGTGCAGTCATCAGGCCTGAGAAGAAAACAAAACAAAAAAAAAACAACATCAGAGGACCAGAGTCTGGGGGCAGTGCAGAGCCCCCATGACACGGGCCATTCCCTCCCAATGCAACCCACAGAGAGACAGGTCTTGCTCTCGGCATCTGAAAAACCACTAGCTCTCCTGCCCAGCACCCAGGCTGCAGCATCTCTGGGCCCATATGGAGCTTCTAGAAGTTATGTTCACCTGCCCACATTTAACGAAGAGCTGGGTCCCCAACATCACCTTTGTCTCAAAAAGAGCTTAAAAAACAAAAGCGTGGGAAATCCGGCTGGACCCACCTTCCCCCGGGGAAGTTCACAAATCACAGATTTTAGCTCCCTTGCTGGGCAAGCCTTCAGCGGCCCCCGTCCATTCTCCACTCCGGAGAGTCCTTGCTGGTGCGAGGCTGGCTGGGACTCTGGGACGTCAGAATCGAGCCGCCTCCTAAATGCCCCTCCTCCACTGCATACCAAAGCGGGAAGCTCTACCGCTCCCCAGCTCGGCCTGGAGACAAGGCAAATCGGGGTATTAAAAGCTCAGCTCCTATCCTTGCTGTTAGTGGTGGTGGTTTTGTCAGTCTCAAGCTGTTTATCTACAGGATGGATGGAAACGGGGCAGCGTTCATCTGATCCTTGACCCTGGGGTTTCAGGGTTTGTGGAACTNAAAGCGGGAAGCTCTACCGCTCCCCAGCTCGGCCTGGAGACAAGGCAAATCGGGGTATTAAAAGCTCAGCTCCTATCCTTGCTGTTAGTGGTGGTGGTTTTGTCAGTCTCAAGCTGTTTATCTACAGGATGGATGGAAACGGGGCAGCGTTCATCTGATCCTTGACCCTGGGGTTTCAGGGTCTGTGGAACTATCAGAGCCCCCTGGGAGTGCTTTAGGCTGTGGGGAGCAGGCCCAGGAATGGGAAAAGCTCCAACCTCAGAGTCAGAGAGCCAGGTGGCCCATGAAACTGCAAGCAAATTTTGTCACCTCTTGGAAGCCTCCTTATCTGCAAAAGGGGATCTTAAAACTGACCTTAATGAGTTTTCAGGCTTTATGAAGCCAACGTGCTTCCTGAGCTCCACAGATGATGAGAGGCTTTTTTGCATTACTGGAGCCTCAGCTCCGGGCTGGCCCTACCAGGGATCTCATCTGAAGGGGGAATGGGATGAAGGTGTAGCTCCCAAATGACTGTCCTCCTCCAAGGCGGGAAAAGGCAGCAGGAGTCTGAGAAGGGAGATCCTTTGGGCCACGTAGGGGCTGGGGGAGGTAACAGCTGGGATCTCTGTCGTTGCCCCTCTCCACTCTGTCTCCCTAGGTGGGTGATGTCAGTCAGGATTCCTTTATCTGCAGGAGGCAGGAAATCATACTCAATAGTACCGAAGCAAAAGGAAGACGTGATTGGGTCCCATAAATGAAAAGCTCAGGGCTTCAGGCATGCCTGGATGCAGGTGCTCAGATGAGGTTACCTGGCTTTTGAGGGGGCTGTACTGGGTCTTCCTTGCTGTGGGCTGGCTTTCTCTACTTGTAGTGAGCGGGGGCCACCCTTCCCTCTGGCGCTGGGGCTTCTCATCACGGTGGCTTTTCTTGTTGCTGAGTTCGGGTTCCAGGGCACTTGAGCTTCAGTGAGTAGCTGTGGCTCATCCAATCAGCTGCCCTGGGGCCTAGGCCAGAGATGGAACTCGGGTCTCCTGCACCCGCAGGGGAGACTCAACCCCTGGACCGCCAGGCAGGTCCATGTTATCTGGCTTCTAGGTCTCCCTTTGGCTGTACTTTCCTCTGTGCTGCCTTTCAGTTCAATTCAGTTCAGTTCAGTTGCTCAGTCGTGTCCGACTCTTTGCGACCCCGTGAACCAGAGCACGCCAGGCCCCCCTGTCCATCACCAGCTCCCGGAGTTCACCCAACTCATGTCCATGGAGTCGGTGATGCCATCCAACCATCTCATCCTTGTTCTCCTCTTCTCCTCCCACCTTCAATCTTTCCCAGCATCAGGGTCTTTTTCAATGAGTCAGCTCTTTGCATGAGGTGGCCAAAGTATTGGAGTTTCAGCTTCAACATCAGTCCTTCCAATGAACACCCAGGACTGAACTCCTTTAGGATGGACTGGTTGGATCTCTTTGCAGTCCAAGGGGCTCTCAAGAGTTTTCTCCAACACCACAGTTCAAAACCATCAATTCTTCGGCGCTCAGCCTTCTTCACAGTCCAACTCTCACATCCATACATGACTACTGGAAAAACCATAGCCTTGACTAGATGGACCTTTATTGACAAAGTAATTCTTTCACTTTCATCAAGAGGCTTTTTAGCTCCTCTTCACTTTCTGCCACAAGGGTAGTGTCATCTGCATATCTGAGGTTATTGATATTTCTCCCAGCAATCTTAACTGTTTCAAAGATGTAAGCATAGAAATCACCAGTAATTCCAACCTCAGCAAACCCTGCAGAAATAGGGCTTCTCTTCTCCATCTGTTAGTCGTTTCCAGGTGGGGCTCTCATTGGCCAGGCCTGGGTCACCTGATAGCTCCTAAGCCAATCACCAGGCTGGGATGGGCATTCATCCTCTGATTGGCCTGGCCCCTGGTCACCTGATTGCATTTGCCGCCCAAGGTAGCAGTTGAAAGTGAAAGTCGCTCAGTCACATCGGAGTCTTGGCGACCCCATGGACTGACTATACAGTTCATTGACTTCTCCAGGCTAGAGTACTGGAGCGGGTAGCCTTTCCCTTCTCCAGGGTATCTTCCCAACCCAGGGATCGAACCCAGGTCTCCCGCCCTGCAGGCGGATTCTTTACCAGCTGAGCCACGAGGGAAGCCCAGTAGTGTTAGCCCTACGTTAACCGAATGGCTCCTTCCTATCCTGAGGGTGGGGATAGGAAGGAGCTGAAAGGAAACTTCAGGAGGTGGTTATCAGAAGGAGGAGGGCCACAGGCAAGGGGCCCGGAACCAACAGCGGTCCAGAGGAGGTGTGCTTCGTCTCTGTGATACCCTGCTAGTTCGCCCTCCATCCACAGCGGTGACGAGAGGATTCCCACGGCCGGCGGGTGTGGATCCCACCCTCTGTTTCAGATACTGTGTGGGACCAGGCACAGTAGTGGTAGGCACAGTGGCATTGCAGCTAGTCTGCCTTGGGGAACCTGCCATATATAAAGGCGGACAACTGCTGACTGAGTCTGGGGAGAGGGTGTTACCCACCTCATCTCCAGGCTCCAGGCAGCCAGTGTCCCTAGGCCAGGACGCGCTGGTCTCAGAGATGGACTGGAGGGAGCCAGGCTCTGGGCTGTGACCTGGCCAGGGACAAGGCCACAGAGCTCTCTCAGCCCCTGATTTTGGCCTCTGGAAGGAGAGTGCAAAGAGTTTAGAACTGTAATCTGCAGAACTGTAAGTTCACACATAGAAGGACCCTGGTCACTATCCCAAGATGACAAAAAAAAAAAAAAATTTTTGGCAAAATTTAAATTTCGTACAGCTCTCAGTAAAAACATCTCATGAGTACCAGAAGCAGCTCGTCCTCTCTCCAGCAGCCTGATCACAATTACCATTTCCCTGTGAAAAGGCAGTCCTCTAGAAGAATTTTTAGATCATGCAGCACATTTTAGAACTTCTTCCGTCCAAATGCAAAACTCCATCCTGGCACAGACCTGGAGCAGGGCTTCAGATGAAGCTCGTGGGAATGTTTGTATCCCTGAGTCTTTCTCAGTTCTTGGGAACGTGATCAAAATTGCTGCCCCCGTTGGCACCAGCTCCCACACGCCTCTGCCTCATCTCGGCTCCTGCTGTAGATGGCTCCCACAGGTGGTTTTCAGGCCTCCCTCCACTCAACCGAGCCCTGCTTTGGCACTGGGACTGTTTCAGCAGTGGGTGCTGAGCACCTACTGTGTGCCAGGTGTTGTGCTGGGCACAAGGGACACCACCAGGAACAAGATAGACACAGCCCTGCCCACTGCCCCTGGCTCCCAGAGCTCAAGGAGACAGGTAAGGCAGTGTTTTAACCCCGGGTGCCGGAGGCTGCTGGCAACCTGAGGAGGGGCCCCTAACCTCCTAGGGTGTCACGGAGGGCTTTTCCGAGGACGCGATGTCTACACTGAGGCCAGAAGGACGAGTGAGAAACAGTTCAGATAAGGTGGTTGCTGTTGCTGTTTAGTCGCTAAGTCAAGTCTGACTCTTGTGGCCCCCCGTAAACTATAGGGCCTATCAGCTCCTCTGTCCATGGGATTCTCCAGACCAGAACACTGGAGTGGGTTGCCATTTCCTTCTCCAGGGGTCTTCCTGTCCAAGGGATGGAATCTGCGTCTCCCGCATTGGCAGGCGGGTTCTTTACTACTGAGCCACCAGGGACGTCCGCCGGAGAAGGTGGATAAGATAAAAGAGGGCCTTATAGGAAGAGTGTATCAGCTGCACTGGCAACAACCTCCAAATCTCACGCTGCAAACAACACAGCGTGTACTGTTGCTTGTGACTGTGGGTCAGCCAGGTGACCCAGACCAAGCTGGGTTGACCTCTGCTGGGTTCATTCGAGCATCTGCGGTCAGTTGGAGGGCTGGCCACTTGGCCGGCCAGCGTAGTCTGGGCAACAGGGGCGACTGGCCTCTCTACATCCAGCAGGCTTGCTCACCTGGGACTGGGACCAGACGTCCCTTCCCTCATACTGGATTGGTCACAACAAGTCCCAAGGTGAGCTCAGATTCCAGGCACGAAGGGGGAGCTGCGGACTTACACTGTGAATGGGCATGGCTGTGGGCAGGGGTGAAAAACTGGCACTATTTTTACATCAGTCTAATAACACACACACACACACACAGGAAACCAAAGTGGAAAGCCCAGCTCTCAACACCTAACTGGTTCCAAGACCCTCAGTGTGGTTGGACTAAGGGGTTTCAAGGGGGAAGGAGGCTTCATAAGCCAGACTGGAGAGGTCAGGGGAGAGGTCCCCATGGCACTGGGGAGCCATGAAGGGTGCTAGGCAGGCAGTGGTATCTAGTTTCACTTTAGAACACCTTGCCTGCTTCAATCCAGACTTCTGGTAATGGAGAGTCTCCTGGAAAAATCCCAACAGTAAGAGCACAGAGAGAAAGATGCAAGTCTGTCCTAGACCTGCCCCCTTAAAATCCTACACTCTCCTCAGAGGTAACCACTGCTGTTACCTTGGTATAAATCCTTTCAGAACTTCTACTGGGACTTCACTCACACTCACACACTCACTCACACACACACAAAGTTCTGCCTTCTGAGAAGTGGGGAACATATTCCACAGATACTTTCTGTTTCATTCATTTTCACTGCTGTGTAATATTCCACCATGTGAACAGGTCACAGTTTATTTGTTCAGTCTGCCCTTGGTGGGCATCTAGGTTGTTGTGCATTTTTGCCAAGATTGCACCGAGCACCCTTATGTATCATCAGTGTAAGAAAGAAAGAGCGCTAAGTCATGTGTGACTCTTGTGATCCTGTGAACTGTAAACTGCCTGGCTCCTCTGTCCATGGGATTCTCCAGGCAGGAAGACTAGAGTGGGTTGCCATTTCCTTCTCCAGGGGATCTTGCAGACCCAAGAATTGAACCCAGGCCTCCCGCATTGCAGGCAGATGCTTTACCGACTGCACTATGGGGGACATGCCATCAGTGTAAGAATTTCTCTCAAATTTATACCCAGAGTGACATGGGTAGATGCCGCTGAAATCCATTTTAGTCGTGATGGATGTTACTCAGTTGCTTTTCTGTGTTGCTTCCCAGCAGCTGTGTATGTCTTCATATCCTGGATGCTCAATTTCGATGGACAGTAAAAAATCTGTCATTCTGGGGATTTCCCTGGTGGTCCCGTTAAGACTCCATGCTTCCAGTGCAGGGGATCAATCCCTGTTTGGAAAACTAAGATCCTACTTGTCACATGGCATGGCCAAAAAAAAAAAATTGTCATCCTACTGCATGTGAAATACCACCTCATCCTTGTTTTAATCCATCTCGTCATTTTATTTATTTTTATTTTTATCTGTTATTATTATTCATTTATTTTTGGCCACACCACATGGCTTTGTGGGATCCTAGTTCCCCGACCAGGGATCAAACCCACAGCCCCCAAAGTGGAAGCATGAAGTCCTAATCCCTGGACTTCAGGGAAGTCTGCACCTCGTCATTTTAAATGGCTGCAGAGTATTCTACAGTAAGAGAGTAATTCCACCAGGCCCTGAGTGATTCATTTAGAATTTTTTTTTTTTTCCCCTTTTCCAAATAACACAGCAATTATTTCTTTTCTGACAAATGTGCTCCTAGGAGAGAGAGGTGGAGTTGCTGGGCTCCAGGGAATACCTTTCCATAGTAGGCGGCACCCAATTTACACCCTGGCGGAGACAGGGAGGGCCTGGTTCCCGCATCCTTGCCAACACTTTGTCTTCAGTTTTTATCAGTTTGACGAGACAAGGAGTAGCTCATCGTTTCGATTTAAATTTTCCTGAGTGCCAAAGAAGTCGAGGCTGTTTTCCTGTGTTTGTTTGCCTTTCTGGTGAATTGATCTTGTCAGGTTTCCCAGTGGATGTTGTCCTTATTTACGGGGACTTCTGCTAAGTAATTTAAACATTGCTCTGTCATTCCTTAGAAACTCTTTCTTACAACACAGAAGGAGATCACGACAGGCTGACCTGGGGGTGTCTGCTCCAGGTGAACCCACTGGCCGGCCTCCACCTGCTGCTTCCTGAGACAGTGGAGGCCAACTGAGGCCTGGGCACAGGGGTGGGCACCGGGTGGGGGAGGTGAGGAGGGGAGAGGAGGGCTCTCACCTCCCCACGGCTACCTCCACTGGCCCAGGCGTGCCAGTTCCCCGTCTGCACCCCTAGGCTCTGCTGCGCAGAGGCGCAGGGCGGACCAAGCATCTGAGCCCCCTTCCTTTCACCGTGGGGGCTGAGACCCAGAGAAGTCAGGCACACGGGCAAGGTCACACAGGAGCAGGTGGTCGGGGCTGAGGCATCGTGGCTCTCCGGGCGGGGCTGTAGGGCCCCCTCCCAGCCTCCTGCCCAATCAGCAGCTCCGCGCCTCCCACCCAATCAGGGGCTAATTGGGGGGTATGTAAAGCGAGCAGGCGGGCCAGGGGCCTCACGCCAGGCGAGAAGGGGCGCCTGTACCTTTCTGCCTGCGAGATGGCTCCCGGGAGCATCGCTTCCAGCGACACCTCTTCCTCGGCCTCCTCGGCCTCCTCGGCCTCTGCAGAGGGGTCGTCCAGGCCGTCAGGGTCTGAAAAGCCAGGTGAGCTCATGGAGCGGCCCCCTCCGTCCTCGAGAGAGAGCCTGTGCCCTGGGGGTTCTGAACACTTCCTTCCTGCCCTCTCCTCCCTCTGGCTGGCCCCAGACACCGCACACCCCCCACCCCCACAAGGGGCAGAAGAGCTGGTGCCAGAGGTGGGAGGCGGGCAGGGAGGAGAGCAGGGGCCTCCCCAGCTGGAGCCCATTTGCTCGGGCGAGCGGCTCTGCCCAGCTGGAGCGAATTGAAGGGCTCGAGCAATAGGCGGGCAAGCGCTGGAGGCGCGACTGGGCTTGGGCTGTAGGGCCGCGTCCCAGGTTCCAACCAGCAAACGGTGCCTCGGGATTCTCTGGGTATGGGGTCCACTGAGGCACACAGACCCGCCTCATCCCCTCGCGGAGCTCCCAGGCTGGGAGGCAAGCTGCCTCCTGATAGATGCCCGTTTGATAATGCCGGCATGTGCTTGAGTGACGGGGAGCCAGAGGCTGTCGGAGCCCAGAGGAGTCGCCCGACCTGCTCTAGGTGGTCAGGGTAGGCTTCCCAGAGGAGGCGACTCCTGAAGGAGGGCAGGACAGGGGACGTGTTCAGAGTATTTGCAAAGACGTCTTTGGAGACAGAATGGGTCCAAGTGCCTGGGAAGCACAGGGCAGAGCGGCTCAGTGCTGTTTGGGCCTTAAAGGGTGAGGGACAGCAGCTTGGATGGCCGAGGGGACCGCCTGGCTGGGGCCAGGGCCTGGAGGGGAGCATGCTGGTGGGGGGCTTGGTTTTGGGGGGGCAGTGCTGTGCGTCTTCCCTCCAGCTGGGGCAGAGTTGAGGGAACAGCAGGGACGGGGGCGGGGGCTGATCAGATGAGCCTCCCAGGTGGAGGTCAGGTGTGAAGGCAATGGCCGCTGAGGGATAAGATTCGAGACGCGTGTGGAGAAGGTAAGAAAGTCTGCGCCCGGGGGATGGCGGCTGAGAAGCTTGTGGCGAGTAGGAGTGACCTCAGGGTTTCGGGTCCCCGTCGGAGACTGAGGCCGGGCAGTGGCAGGGAGCATGTCAGTCCTGGCCACCAGACCCCGAGGGACCAGGGGCCAGTGATGAGGCCCTAGCTTGTCGCCTGTGCAGCAGTGAGTTTCCACACAGAGACGGAAAGTAGTGAAGCAAGTCCAGTGTTTATTAGGAGGAAAAGGAGTACGTGTGGATGTAGACACACTGCATCCCCGGGCTCAGAGAGGGTCGTGTGCTCGTGGTTTGAATCGCCTTTATGGGGCATTTCTCCTGGGTTTCCTCGGCCGGGCACCGTGCTTTGCCTGCTTGTGCATCTGGATCTGGTACGTCTCCGCCTCCTCCCACGTGTGTGTGCACATCTCCGAGCCAAGATGGACTCTAGCGCGGAGGACTATGGGTAGCTGACATTACTTGCTATGGGGTGACACCCACTCCCTTTTTGACCTCCAAGAAGCCTTTCTATGCCTGTGTCATCAGGGAGGCCTCCATAACTTCGACAACGAGGAATATGTGATCTTTCATCTGGACAGGATCCAGCCTCCCCCATCACTGTGCTTTTATGGCGTTTCTGTCCACAGGGGAGAAACCGTACAAGCCTGGGGTCTGTCTGTTTCCTGCCTCGGGGAGAGGTGGTGTTCAGGACACGCCCTGGGCGCGTGTTTGGGTGTCTGGATCGGTATGACAGATGGGCACCACTGTGGGACAGGTTTGTAAGGACCCTGAGCTCTTCTTGTGGACACTCCAGTATACAGCAGGCATCGAGTAACTGCAGAATGAGGAGCTGAACAGTTTGGAGGGTGAGGGGAGGACGAAGACACAGGGGTGGCTCCCTGGGACAGGGCGTGGTTTGGGGGGCACACGGCAGCAGTTACAGCTGTCACCCTGGGCCAGGCCCTCTAGAAACCCTCTAACCCTGCAGCGGGAAGGGCTCAGACCACGCTGGGACCCCCGTTCCTGCCTTGGGAGGCGGGGGCTGGGAAGGCTGAGGCTCTGAAAGTGAGACTAGCGGTCTCTGACCCTAAAATGAATATTCTCAGACACTGGGCTCCTCCTGGCTGGGAAACAGCAGAGGTTGAATTTGATGAAGTCTCTTTACAAATGTTGCTGGAGTCTAGACTTTTTAGATGGTGTTTTTTTTTTTTTTTCACTTTAAAATGTTTTATATATATATATATGCGCCACTTGATTCCTTTTCTTCGGTCTTTAGTTTTTGCAGATTGGTTGGAAGTCAGCCTTTCTAATCACCGTGTTTAAATCAGGTTTCATATTTAAACCACTTTTGTGTGCCTTATGGTGACTGACAACGCCTCTCACCAGCTCCCTCCTCACCCCTGTATCCTACTCTCGTTTGCAACTTTTAAAATGTAACAGCTTACTGAGATACCTCAGTAATTCACATAGCACACAGTTCACTCAGTTACAGTGGACAGTGGCTTTTAGCACATTCACAGTTGTCTATTTGTTTCCATAGTCAATTTTCATCTCCTCTAAACGAAAACCTATACTTGTTAGCAGTCACTCCCCATCACCACCCACCTCCCAGCCCCTGGCAACCGCTAATCTACTATCTAGCGCTGATTTGCCCATTCATGGCATTTTCACATGAACTAAATCATACAATTGGGCTTCCCAGATGGGGCTACTGGTAAAGAACCCGCCTGCCAATGTAGGAGACACAGGTTCAATCCCTGGGCCGAGAAGATCCCCTGGAGGAGGGCATGGCAACCCACTCCAGTATCCTTGCCTGGAGAATCCCCATGGGCAGAGGAGCCTGGCAGGTTACAGTCCATGGGGTTGCAGAGACTCAAACATGAGGTGTGTAGCTTGTAGTCTATCCCTAGGGCTGTTGTGAGCCCCTGCGAGATTTGGGCTATAAAAGAGGGCCCATTATGGCACTGGAAAGCGAGGGATTACTTCTTTTTAAAAGGAACTTACAGATGTCCATAGCCTTTTCAGATCAGTTGGGGCAGGCTTCAACCCATCCTGTGAAAGTATCAACCAGCCCCAGACCATTTTTATATCTTGATTTTGGGGGCATTTGGGTGAAATCTAACTGCCAATCTTCCCCTGGATGTGTAACTCGGCGCTGAATTGGCCTGAGTAACAGGGGAGGGGTTGGGTGGGTCTGGGCATTGTTATGGGGCTTCCCTGGTGGCTCAGATGGTCAAGAATCTGCCTGTAATTGCAGGAAACCAGTTTTGACCCCTGGGTTGGGAAGATCCCTTTCAGATTATTAGGGGCACATAAGTCACAGGCCAATGTTGCTTGCTTTTCTGTTCTTTTAAGCCCCTTCCCTGAAAAAGCCTTTTGTATCAAGTCCCATAGTGCGTCCCTCCCATAGTGGATGGCATCATGTCAACTCTTAGTTTCCACTGTGGGGCCTCCGGGACTAGAAGCTCACCCTACTCGTCATACTCACCTGTGCTTCCTCTCTCTTAGCCCCCTTTCTCAGCATTTTCTTGTTCCTGTGGGAGTACTGGGGAAGACCAGGGAGTTCAGGGGGGCCAGTCACTAGGACCATAACCTAGGCTCTTGCACACAAGCTGTGTGTTTTGCAATTCAGTCAGCTTGGGCTTCCCTGGTGGCACAGATGGTAAAGAATCCGCCTGCAATGCAGGAGGCCTGGGTTCAATCCCTGAGTTGGGAAGATCCCCTGGAGAAGGAAATGGCAACCACTCCAGTGTTCTTGCCCGGAGAATCCCATGGACAGAGGAGCCTGGCAGGCTACAGTCCATGGGGTTGTGAAAGAGTCAGACAGGACTGAGCAACTAACACTTTCACTTTTTTCCCCCCTGGTTCACAGAAGATCCCTCCCTCTGATGGGCACTACTGTGGATTACTGCTACCTGGGTCACGAGCTCCATTGCTTCTAAAAGAGCCAGGATAAAATCCTTACATTTTGTGGGGGGGATTTGTCTCCCAGGGTGGGTCATATTCTGGGATTATGTCTCTGATGTAGCCGTCTGATCAGTTTGGTGGCCAGTAGGCCATCTGCATGTTCCCTAGCCTTTCTCAATATACATTCCTTTTCATTTGGGGTGCCACAGTGGGCCAGAATAACCGTGATGGCCTGCCAGGTGAGACAGAATGACGGCCTCCACCAGATAAATTCAAACCTGCAAACCTCTCCTATCAGCTTCACCATGAAAAATGCCACGGGGGTCAGGACCTGAGGACCCACAGATGGGAATGTTCCCAAAGAGGATTTTTGGACATAGATAAGGTGAAAGTGCATATTCCTAGAGCTGAGTTGAAAACAAAGTTTCGAAAGTAAATGCAGATTAAAGACTCAGAAACTCACACGATCTGTTGTCAAGAGCAGGGTTCTAGGACAACTTTGTTCTCTTCGGGGAGAGAGAAGCCAGATCCAGTCTTGCATCAGCCTACTCTTAATAAAATTCATCTTCCTGATTAAATTTAACCCAAGCTCAGGAAGTCCTGAGCACAGAGTTCTTTTCCCAGTGTTCCTTGTCCTCAAACCTTCTGCAACTTTCTGGAGCCGTGTTATCCTGTCCCTTATTCTTTGCATTCAGAAATCACCAGCTGTAGGACAGAAGTCAACTTTTTCCTTTTAAGAAGATATATTTCCATTCCTTATACCTTCTTTTCTGCAAACACACGTCCTCCTTTCCTTAAGCCACCAGGAACTGTCTTTTACGTTGGCACCCCCTGATTGGAACATCCCATAACCTCTAGAAACATGTGTCTTCCCAAAGCACAATTTCTGTCCTTCATGTGGTGCAAGACATGTGTCCCATAAACCCAAATGTGTTTAGTTTCCCTCTCACGAGATGACAGAAGCAGGTAAACGCAGACTGTTTAGCAGTGAATGTTCCAGTATTTCATGTTATTTGAACTGACCTGGGTACTGACTGGATTCCTATCATTTAACTTAGTTTCTTTTCAAGGTGCCAAAATTTGGAGGAACTATGGAGTGCTGCCCGGGTGGCTCAGTGGTGAAGAATCCACCTGCCAATGTAGGAGACCAGGGTTCGATCCCTGGGTGGGAAGATCCCCCTGGAGAAGGAAATGGTAACCCACTCCAGTATTCTTGCCTGGGAAATCCCATGGACAGAGGCGCCTGGGAGGATACGGTCCATGGGGTCACAGAGAGGCGGACACGACTGAGCGACTAAACAACAGCGTTCTAGATGGACATTTCCAAAGCATAACGATTCCTATAGCGTTCACCAAAAAGCTCTTTTCGCAGTTATATTTGCGTAAAAGTTTACTCGTATCAGCTTATTCTCTTTGATGACGGATTTTATAATAACAGAAACAATGTGTACTTACTGACTTTCAGTACCCCTGGGTACAGTAAAAGTCTCATGGTGATAACTCTAAAGACAGGTCTGTATTAATTAAACCCACAAGCCTAAGCCAGATAAGTTAATTGCTACACAACCAGGGATCTCATAGTTCTCCCGCTGGAATTCAAAAGGGTCTCTTTTCTTCCTCAGTTTGGGATGGATCAGGTAATTCTTGGAGCCCGGAGAGAAGAGTTACGTTGCAAGGGCAGAGGAGAGAGGCGCAAGTCCCTCTCTTTTTCTTCTTTAAAATCCCCCCAAAATAACCCAAGGCTGGAGTCTCAGGCAGTGTGGGCTGTGTTTGTATTTTGAGGCTTAAATTTTCCACCGTGTCTTGGCAGAGACTTGCAGGAGCTGCCGGACCGCCGAAACTACACACAACAAAGACCTCAGTGACAAAAGCTTATAAAGACACAGATAAGACTTCAGGATGAACGGGATGGGAGTGTGGTGGGTGAGGAGCAAGGCAGAGGTAAACAGAGGAGAGACAGGAAAGCCTGAGAAAGGAAGAGACAGAGAAATTGCCTTGTCAACCCGCCCCCTGCCAGGCGTCTGTTCAGACACCACCCTGTGCGCCTCTGGAAAGGGCCAGTGAAGGAGGGGGCACCCTGTGCACTGCCCACGGGGTGAGCAAGCCCGGAAGCCAGCTGGGGGTCATCATCTTTGGGACTCTCACGCGTGTGTATTCGTGTGTGTGGAAATCTGCTGCTTGGGCCCGTTCCCAAGGGGACTTCTCTTGGCGGCAGGGAAACAAAGGTGAGGATATTGGGGGTGATTGGACTTCGAGCCCCGGGCTGAGGTTTGAATGTCTGTCACTCATGAGATAAACCTCCCATCTGGAGAGCCCTTGGCCAGAGTGTTGTAGCTGCCTGATGTCCACTCTCTTGGAAGAATAAGACAAGGAGAAGACAGAGATTTCAGGAGATGGGAAAGGACACAGGGGAGGGGAAAGCTTTGCCCAGATGAGGGTCCCGAGACCCCCGCGGAAGGCAGGCGTACCACCTGCAGTGATGCTGAAATGAGATTCAGGTGGGTGCGGGTCAGCCACGGGGAGGCTTCATTCCGTGCTCTCGGATGTGCCCAGATCCTCTCCTGGGAAGTGGGCAACTGTTCCCTACATGGTGTCATCCAATAGTATGCTACCGACCATGGTTCTTGGCCTCCTTAAACGATAGAAATCGATCAGAAATTCAGGCAACGATTTATTGCAGTTCCTGCCGCAGAAGGAGGAATGAAAACAAGTAGCAGGTTCCCTCGTTCGCTCGCTGAGGTGGGGGCGAGTTGGCTCCTCGTATGGGGCGAGGGTAGGGGTGTGTTCAGGGGTCAGGCCAAAGAATCACCCAGGTGGTCTGTGCGTCCCTTTAGAGGTGTGGAGTCGGGGGGCACGCGCAGCGCCCTGCTTTGCTCCCAGCTCATCAGAAGTAGCAGTCGAGTTTTGGGTTTTTTTTTTTGTATCTTCTTGTCCATAATTTGCCTCCACTGCTTCTGTGGTGGTTCAGACAGTAAAGAATCAGCCTTCAGTGCAGGAGACCCGGGTTCAATCCCTGAGTCGGGAAGATCCCCCTGGAGAAGGAAATGGTAACCCACTCCAGTATTCTTGTCAGGGAAATCCCACGGACAGAGGAGCCTGGCGGGCTACAGTCCATGGGTTGCAGAGAGTCGGACGCGACTGAGCGACCGGGCACACACACCCAGGTGTGTAGTTGTTTGCAGACCCTTGTAGTTTCTCCGTGTCCTGTTGCTGGAGAAGATGTTTGTCCGGGTGCCAGCCCGGCAACAAGCAGTCCCAGGTCGCAGCCTGTCTCAGAGCCGCCAGCCCAGGCCAGGCCCCTCCAGAAAGCCTCTCCCTCTGCAGCTGGGAGGGCTCGGACCTCCTTAGGGCCCCCTCCCCGCTGTCGGAGATGGGGCATGGGACGCAGTTGAGGCCCCGAGGTCCTGGCTGACCTGAGACTCCATTGATTTGCAGGCTCTGGTCCCAAAATGAATATTCTCAGACTCTGGGTTCTTCCTAGCCAGGAGGCAATAGAGGGTAAATTTGACAAGGTCTCTTTACAATTTTTGCTGACATCTAGGGTTTTCAGGTGGGGTTTTTTCTGACTTTATTTTGTAAAAATTCATATTTCAGTATAGTTGATCTACAATGTATTAATTTCAGGTGTACAGTGTACGTATATCTGTTCTTTAGATTCTTTTCCTGTACGGGTGACCTCAGAGTATTGAGTAGAATCCCCTGTGCTATACAGCAGGTCCTGATGAGTCATCTGTTTTATATATAATAGTGTGTATATATCAGTCCCAATCTCCCAGTTGACCCCTTTCCCCTTTCTCCCCTGGTAACCATAAGTTTGCTTTCCACCTCTGGACTCTGTTTCATAAGTAAGTTCATTTCTACCATTTTTCATATTCCACATAAAACCAATATCATATGGTATTTGTCTTTCTCTGACTTACTTCACTCAGGATGATAAATCTCTAAGTCCATCCACGTTGCTGCACATGTCATTATTTTGTTGTTTTTTTAGGGCTGAGTAATAGTCCATTGTCTATATGTACCACATCTTTACCCGCTTCTCTGTTGATGAATATTTTGATTGTGTTCATGTCTTGGCTATTGTAAATAGTACTGCAGTGAATAATAGGGTGCATGTATCTTTCTGAATTGTGATTTTCTCTGAGGACATGCCCGGGAGTGGGATCACTGGATGGTCCAGTAATTCTATATTTAGCTGTTTAAGGCACCTTCATACTGTTCTCTCCCACAGTTTCTGAGCCAATCTACATCCCCACCAACAGTGTGGGAGGGTCTCCTTTACTCCACACTCTTGCCAGCGTTTATTTTTTGTAGACTTTTTGACGATGGCCATCCTGACTGGTGTGAGGTGATTCCTCATTATAGTTCTGACTTGCCTTTCTCTAATAATTAGTGATGTTCAGCATTTTTTCCTGTGCTTTTGGGCCATCTGTATGTCGTCTTTGGAGAAATGTCTCTTTAGATCATCTGCCCATTATTTGATTGAGTTGCTTTTAATATTGAGCTGCATGAGCTGTTTGTATATTTTGGAGATTAATCCCTTGTCAGTTGCTTTGTTTGCAAATATTTTCTCACAGTTTGTGGCTTGCCTTTTTGTATAGCGGGTTGTTTTTTTTTTTTTTTTGCTATGCAAAACTTTGAAGTTTAATTAGATCCCATTAGTTTATTTTTTTAAACTTTTTGTTGGAGTATAGTTGGTTTACATTATTCTGTTAGTTTCAGGGGTACAGCATAGTGAGTCAGTTTTACACGAACATACGTCGTCGTTGTTGAGTTGCTAAGTTGTGTCTGACTCTTTGTGACTCCACAGATTGTAGCCCACCAGGCTGCTCTGCCCTTGACATTTCCCAGGCAAGAATACTGGAGTGGGTATCCATTTCCTTCTCCAGGGGACCTCCCCAGACTAGAGATTGAACCTGCGTCTCCTACTTGGCGGGTGAATCCTTCCCCAGTAAGGCACCTGGGAAGCCCACGTATACGTGTATCCACTCATTTTTGGTTCTTTTACTGTACAGGCCATTACGGAGTACTGAGTGGAGCTCCCTGTGCTGTGCCCCAAGCTGTGATTAGTTATCTGTTGCATAAACAGTAGTGTGTAACTCTCAGTCCCAGTCTTCCAGTTTATGCCCCCAGCTTGTCCTGTGGTAACTGTTGTCTTCCGCATCTGTGCCTCTGGTTCTGTTTTGCAAATAAGTTCATTTGTACTCTTTCCAGGCTGCTCTGCCCTTGACATTTCCCAGGCAAGAATACTGGAGTGGGTATCCATTTCCTTCTCCAGGGGACCTCCCCAGACTAGAGATTGAACCTGCGTCTCCTACTTGGCGGGTGAATCCTTCCCCAGTAAGGCACCTGGGAAGCCCACGTATACGTGTATCCACTCATTTTTGGTTCTTTTACTGTACAGGCCATTACGGAGTACTGAGTGGAGCTCCCTGTGCTGTGCACCAAGCTGTGATTAGTTATCTGTTGCATAAACAGTAGTGTGTAACTCTCAGTCCCAGTCTTCCAGTTTATGCCCCCCAGCTTGTCCTGTGGTAACTGTTGTCTTCCACATCTGTGCCTCTGGTTCTGTTTTGCAAATAAGTTCATTTGTACTCTCTTTAGGTTCCACACACAAGCGATAGCATATATTTGTCTTTTTGTCTCTGACGTACTTCAGTGACAACCTCTGGTCCATCCATGTTGCTTCAAATGGCCTTGCTTTCTTCCTTTTATATGACTGAGTAATATTCCGTTGTATAGATGTACCACATCTTTTTCATCCCTCCCTCTGTTGATGGGCATTTAGGCTGCTTGCATGTCCTGGCTGTTGCAAATCGTGCTGCAGTGAAACGTTGGATTATGGGAGCTTTGTAGTAGTCTGAAGTCTGGGAGCTTAATTTCTCCAACTCTGTTTTTCTTTCTCGAAATTGCTTTGGTTGTTTGGAGTCTTTTGTGTTTTCATACAAGTTGGAAAATTTTTTGTTCTGATTCTGTGAAAAGTGCCATTGATAATCTGTTAGGGATTGCATTGAACCCATAGATTGCTTTGGATGGTATAGTCATTTTCATAATGTTGATTCTTTCAACCTAGGAACATGGTATGTCTCTCCATTTGATTGTGTCACCCTTGATTTCTTTCACCAGTATTTTATAGTTTTCTGAGTAGAGTTCTTTTACATCCTTGGGTAGGTTTATACGTAGGTATTTTATTCTCTGTTGCAGTGGTAAATAGAATTGTCTCCTTAATTTCTCTTTCTGATCTTTCATTGTTAGTATATAAGAATTCAAGATACATGTATGCTTTTTTGACTGTGCTGGATCTTCGTTGCTGCATGCAGACTTCTGTAGTTGTGGTGAGCGGGGGCACACTCTCCGTTGTGGCATGTGGGCTTCTCATTCCAGTGTCTTCTCTTGTTGTGGGCACGCGGGCTTCAGTAGTTCTGGCATGCGGGCTTAGTTGCCCCATGGCATATGGAATCTTCCCAGACCAGGGAACAAACCTGCGTCCCCGGCATGGGCAGTGAATTCTCAACCACTGGGCCACCAGGGAGGTACTACAGGAGATTTCTATGTATTCATTTTGTATTCTGCAACAGTGCTGATTTCCTTGAGGAGCTCTCTTACGTGGCATCTTTAGAATTCTCCACGTAATAATATCATGTCTGCAAACAGTGACAGTGTTACTTTTCCAATTTGGATGCCTTTTATCTCTTTTTCTTCTCTGATTGCCATGGCTAGGACTTTCAAAGCACTGTTGCGTAATAGTGGTGAGAGTGAACTTTTCTTGTCTTGTTCCTGATTTTAGAGGAAATGCTTTCAGTTTTTCACCATTGAGAATGAGGTTTGCTGTGGGTTTGTCATATGTAGCCTTTATTATGTTGAGGTAGGCTCCCTCTATGCCCACTTTCTAATGAGTTTTTATCATAAATGGGTATTTTGAATTTTGCCAAGCATTTTTTGCATCTATTGAGATGATCATACGGTTTTTATTCTTCAGTTTGTTAATGTGATATATCACACTGGTTGGTTTGTGGAATACCGATGAATTCTTGCATCATTGGGATAAATCCCTCTTGATCCTGCTGTATGATCCTTTAATGTGTTGTTGGATTCAGTTTGCTAGTGTTTGTTGAGGATTTTTCTATGTTTATCAAAGATACTGACCTGTAATTTTCTTTTTTTGTAGTATTTGCCTGGTTTTGGAATCAGGGTGATAGTGGCCTCATAGAATGAGTTAGTGGGTGCTACTTCCTCTGCAATTTTTTTGAGTTTCAGAAGGACAGGTGTTAACTTCTCTAAGTGTTTGATAGAGTTTGCCTATGAAGCCATCTGGTCCTTGACTTTTGATTATTGGAAGATTTTTAGTTACAGTTTTAATTTCAGTACTCATAATTGGTCTGTTTATATCTTCTATTTCTTCCTGGTTCGGTCTTGGAAGGTTGTACCTTTCTAAGGATTTGTGCATTTCTTCCAGGTTGTCCAATGTATTGGCATATAGTTACTTGTGAAAGTGAAAGTCGCTCAGTCGTGTCCAGCTCTTTGAGACCCCATGGACTATACAGTCCATGGAATTCTCCAGGCCAGAATATGGGAGCGAGTAGCTGTCTCTTCTCCAGTGGATCTTCCCAACCCAGGGATCGAACCTAGGTCTGCATTGCAGGTGGATTCTTTACCAGCAGAGCCACCAGGGAAGCCCATAGTTACTTGTAGTAATCTTTTTTGAGCGTTTGTATTTCTGTGGTGTCATTTGCAATTTCTCACTTTTCATTTCTAATGTTGTTCATTTGAACACTTTTCCTTTTTTTCCTGATGAGTCTAGCTAAAGGTTTACCAATTTATCTTTTCAAAGAACCAGCTTTTAGTTTTGTTGATTTTTAATATTGATTTTCTTTGTTTCTATTTCATTTATTGCCACTCTGATTTTTATGATATCTCTCCTTCTACTAACTGGGTATTTATTTGTTCTTTCTCTGGTTGCTTTAGGTGTAAGGTTAGGTTCTTTGAGATGTCTCTTGTTTCCTGAGATAAGATTCTAATGCTGTAAATTCTCTCAGAGCTGCTTTTGCATTAGGATAGTTGTGTTTCCATTGTGATTTGTCTCTCGGTATTTTTTATTTCCTCCTTTGATTTCTTCACTGATTGATTGGTTATTTGGTAACATGCTGTTTCACCTTCCTGTGTTTGTTTCTTTACAGTTTTTTTCCCCTGTAATGTATTTCTAATCTCATAACGTTGTGGTCAGAAAAGATATTTGATATGATTTCAATTTTTAAAAATGTACCGAGGCTTGATTTGTGACCCAAGATGTGATCTGTCCTAGAAAATGTTCCATGAGGATGTGAGGAGCAAGTGTACTCTGCTGCTTTTGGATGGAATGCCCTAAAAATACTAATTGAATCTGCCTGGTTTGTTGTGTCATTTAAGGCTTATGTTTGCTTATTTTCTGCCCAAATGTTCTCTCCATTGGTGACAGTGGGGTGTTAAAGTCCCCCACTGTTATTGCGTTATTGTTGATTTCCCCTTTTATGGACGTTACCATTTGCCTTATGTATTGAGGTACTTCTATGTTGGGTACATACATATTTACGATTGTTCTATCTTCTTCTTGGATGAATCCCTTGATCATTATGTAGTGTCCTTCCTTGTCTCTTGTAACAATGTTTAAGATCTGTTTTCTCTGATATGAGTATTGCTACCCCAGCTTTCTTTCTTTCCTTTTAAATTGGGGTATAGTTGTTTAACAGTGTCGTTAGGTTCTGCGGGACAGTGAAACGACCAGGTATGCACGCACACATCACCTCCCTCTGCCCCTCCACCCATCTGGGTGACTAGAGAGCCCTGAGCTGAGCAGCCTGTGCTGTGCCGCAGGGTCCTCCTAGGCGTCTGTTTTACACGTAGCAGCGTGTGTGTGTCAGCCCCAGCCTCCCCGTTCACCCCGCTTCCCTCCCCACCCCCATGAACATGTGTCCATTCTCTGCATCTGTGTCTGTTGCTGCCTATCAAATGGGTTCATCTAGACCACTTTCTAGATTCCACGTAGATGCATTAATATACAGGGCTTGTTTTTCTCTAACTTACTTCACTCTGTCTGATGGTCTCTGGTTCCATCCACAAATAACCCGATTTCATTCCTTTTTATGGCTGAGTAATATTCCTCTGTGTGTGTGTGTATATATATATACACACGCACACAAATCTTCATCCATTCATCTGACAATGGACATCTAGGTTCTTTTCATGCCTGGAGAAGGCAATGGCACCCCACTCCAGTACTCTTGCCTGGAAAATCCCATGGATGGAGGAGCCTGGTAGGCTGCAGTCCATGGGGTCGCTAAGAGTCGGACACGACTGAGCAAATTCACTCTCACTTTTCACTTTCATGCATTGGAGAAGGAAATGGTAACCCATTCCAGTGTTCTTGCCTGGAGAATCCCAGGAACGGGGGAGCCTGGTGGGCTGCCGTCTATGGGGTCACGCAGAGTCGGACACGACTGAAGCGACTCAGCAGCAGCAGCATGTCCTGGCTATTGTAAATAATGCTTCAGTGAACACTAGGGTGCATGTGTCTTTGTGAATTGTGTTTTTTTCACCATATATGCCAAGTAGTGAGATTGCTGGGCCACGAAGTAGTTTCATCTTTCGTTTTTAAGGAACCTTCTTACTGTTCTTCGTAGTGGCTGTATCAATTTACGTTCCCACCAACAGCGCAAGAGGGTTCCCTTTTCTCCACACGCCCACCAGCATTCATCATTGTTCGTAGATTTTGTGATGATGGCCATTCTGACTGGTGGGAGGTGATACCTCATTGCAGTTTTGGTCTGCATTTCTCTAATGATTAATGATGTTGAACATCTTTTTAGGCATGTGTTGGCTATCTTGTGTCTTCATTGGGAAAATGTCTGTTTAGGACTTCCATCCATTTTTTGATGGAGTTGTTTGATTTTTTGATACTGAGCTGCATGAACTGTTGGTATATTTTGGAGACTAATCCTCTGTCACTTGGTTTGTTTGTAAATATTTTCTCTCATTCTGAGGATTGTCTTTTCAAGTTGTTTATGGTTTCCTTTGCTGTGCAAAAGTTTTTCAGTATAATTAAGTCCCATTTGTTGATTTCTATTTTCTAGTATATGGGTCAGAAAAGATCTTGCTGTGATTTATGTCAGAGAGTGTTCTGCCTATGTTTTCCTCTAAGAGTTTTATAGTTTCTGGCCTTACATTTAGGATTTTAATCCATTTTGAGTTTATTTTTGTGTGTGGCATTAGGAAGTGTTCGAATTTCATTCTTTTTCATGTAGCTGTCCAGTTTTCCCAGCACCACTTATTGAAGAGACAGTCTTTTCTCCATTGTATATTCTTGCTTCTTTTGTCATAGATTAGGTGACCATAGGTGGGTGGGGTTATTTCTGGGTTTTCTATTTTGTTCAATTGATCTGTATTTCTGTTTTTGTGCCATACCATACTGTCTTGATTACTGTAGCCCTGTAGTACAGTCTAAAATCGGGGAGCTTGATTCCTCCAGCTCCGTTTTTTTTTTTTTTTTTAATACAGATTATATAAATTTTTTGTTCTAATTCTGGTAGCCAAAGTCTTGGACCTTCAGCTTTCAGCATCAGTCCTTCCGATGAATATTCAGGGTTGATTTCCTCTAGGAATGACTGATTTGATCTTGCAGTCCAAGGGACTCTCAAGAGTCTTCTCCAATACCACAATTCAAAAGCATCCATTCTTCGGTGCTCAGCCTTCTTTATGGTCCAGCTCTCACATCTGTCCATACATGACTACTGGAAAAACCTTAGCTTTGACTATATGGGCCTTTGTCAGTGAAGTGATGTCTCTGCTTTTTAATACACTGTCTAAATTTGTCATAGCCTTCCTTCCAAGGAGCATTATGTACAGTATCATGTCATCTGCAAACAGTTATAGTTTTACTTTTCCAAGTTGGATTCCTTTTATCTTTTTCTTCTCCGATTGCTGTGGCTAGAACTTCAAAACAAAATAGAAAACCCAGAAATAACCCCACCCACCTATGGTCACCTAATCTATGACAAAAGAAGCAAGAATGTACAATGGAGAAAAGACAGTCTCTATGTTGACTAATAGTGACAGGAGTGAGCTTCCTTGTCTTGTTCCTGATTTTAGAGGAAATGCTTTCAGGTTTTCACCTTTGAGAACGACATTGTCTGTGGGTTTGCCATATGTGGCCTTTATTATGTTGGGGTAGGCTTCCTCTCTGCCTCCTTTCTAAAGTTTGCATCCTAAATGAGTGTTTTGAATTTTGTCAAGAGTTTTTTTGCATCTATTGAGATGATTATATGGTTTTTAGTCTTCAATTTGTTAATGCGGTATGTCACACTGGTTGACTTGTGGATATTGATGAATCCTTGTATCATTGTGATAAATCCCAATTGGTCATGCTGTATGACCATTTAATGTGTTGTTGGATTCAGTTTGCTAGTATTTGTTGAGGATTTTTATGTCTGTGTTCATCAGTGATATTGGCTTGCAATTTTCTTTTTTTGTGGTATCTTTGTCAGGGTTTGGAATCAAGATGATGGTAGCCTCAGAGAATGCATTTGGGAATATTCTTCCTCCCAAGTTTTTTGGAAGAGTTTCAGAAGAATAGATGTTAACTTTTCTCTAAAGGTTTGATTGATGGGCTTCCCTGGAAGCTCAGCTGGTAAAGAATCTGCCTGCAATGCAGGAGACCCCAGTTCGATTCCTGGGTCAGGAAGATCCACTGCAGCAGGGATAGGCTATTCACCCCAGTATTCTTGGGCTTTCCTGGTGGCTCAGCTGGTAAAGAATCTACCTGCAATGCGGGAGACCTGGGTTCAATCCCTGGGTTGGGAAGATCAATTAGAGAAGGGAAAGGCTACCTACTCCAGTATTCTGTCCTGGAGAATTCCATGGACTGTGTAGTCCGTGGGGCTGCAAAGAGTCAGACATGACTGAGCGACTTTCACATCACTTCTCTAAATGTTTGATCAAGTTCACCTGTGAAGCCATCTGGTCCTGGACATTTGTTTGTTGGCAGATTTTTAATTACAGTTTCAATGTCACGACTTGTAACTAGTCTGTTTATATCTTCTGTTTCTTCTGGGTTCAGTCTTGGAAGGTCGTACCTTTCCAAGGATTTGTGCATTTCTTCCAGGTTGTACAATTTATTGCCATGTAGTTGCTTGTAGTAATCTCTTATGAGCCTTGCATTTCTGCAGTGTCAGTTGTAAATTTCTCTTCTTTCATTTCTAATTTTACTGATTTGAATCTGTTTTCTTTTTTTATTGAATCTCTCTAAAAGTTTATAAATTTTATTTATCTTCTCAAAGAACCAGCTTTCAGTTTCATTCTTTTTTTTTTTTTTT
>SJYT01019027.1:199081-222432 GCA_006410635.1 Cephalophus harveyi | reverse complement strand
CCCTCCGGCTCAACCACCTGCTGAAGCAGGCCCTGGCCACAGGCCTGCACCGCGGGCTGCTCGTCAGGCCCGTCAACTCCAAGGCCAAGGGGGCCACCGGCAGCTTCAAAGTGAGTGCCGCCGGGTAGGGGGCAGGTGGGAGGTGCCAGGGGCCCTGGGGTGTGGCGACCCTGGCCCCAGGCTTGAACTCCAGCTCCGGCTCCTTCTTCCCAAGCTCTGGGTGCTGTTCCCTCTCTCCTCCTGTCTCTCCTTCTTCCTCTGTCTTCACCCAGACGCCCCCTGCCCGGCCCCCCCACGCCCTGGGGAGGCTGCCGGCCCCATCACCCTGCTGCACCCACCTCCTTCCTTGTTGGGTGGGACCCCTGACCAGAGACCGTCTCAGCTGTTTCACGTCCGGGTCCTTGGCGCCCGTGACCCCTTCCTGGAATTCCTTTACCAGGGGTGGCCCAGACCCAGCCTTGGCCCCTTCAAGGTCACAGCCTTGGGGTTTGCTCCCCATGCTCCCTGGCTCCAGACCCACGGTCTCCAAACCAGGGCTGCCACCTCTGTGAGCCAGCACTTCCTCCTCTCTCAAAGGGTCGAGTCACCCAGAGCTAAGAGCAAATTTGGCACAATATTCAAACCACAGCGTGGTGACTGCCAGCTGCCACCAGGGGCATCTCGGATCCCAGATCCCAGGGACCCGGGCCTGGGATCCGTCTTGTCACTGTGCCCCCGCATGTAGCAGCTCCTCTGACAGTCGCTGTGGAACTTGGTGGAACATTCTCAAGCTGCCCGTTCCAGTCCCTGTGGGAACAGGCTAGCTGAGCTCAGGGAGACCCCCTCCTGGGACTCTGAGTGTGTGGGTCTGAACTTTGACAGCTGCCACGGCAAGGCCAGGGGCATGGGGTGGGGTGAAAGGGGAGCAGGAGAGGGGGTGCTGGGGATGTGTGACTGGGAGGCAGTCAGGAAACCGGACCAAGGGCTGGGAGGCAGGGAAGGGGGTCTCAGGTGCCACGAGTCAAGATGTGTGTGCGCTGGGAGTGGGGGTTGTTTTCTGGTCATGGTGGGTAACGGGGACCCATGAGGATTCAGGGATGTTGGGGAGCAGCATCATCAGAGATGGGATCTAGAAGGGCAGAGCCAGGGGCCCCTGTATCCCCCTGCTGCTCACACCCTCCCTGATGACCCCATTGTAAAGATGGGAAGACTGAGGCCCAAGCGGGGAGGAGAAGACTTAGATAGGTCGAGTTGCACGGCTGGGGTTGGGGCCCATCTGCCCTCCACGTCTATGTTCAGCTGCAGAGCAGGAAGCGGCCAGGAGACCTGGGGACACAGTGGCGTGAGGCGGGGTGGGGGGTGTTGTCAGGGCCACAGTCCACAGGGAGGTGTTGGGGGGGGTCAAAGGAGCTTCACGGGTTAGCATGAGAGGACAGCGTCAGGGCTCACAGTGCGTGCTGGGCTGCGAGGCTTCCAGGGGCAGGGGCGGGAGGTGCGTGCCTGCCCCCTACGCAGGGAGCGGGGAGAATGCTGGGTGAGTTTTCTCTCGAGTCCCTCAGCTCCTCCGTGGCGGCGCCTCTCTCGTGGTGTGGGCAGGGTGGCATGCACTGCTGGCTTCCGGCTTTTAGGAGGCGGCTGTGCCCCAAGCCACCTTCTTGGCCCCCTCCCTGGGGATGGGGGTCTTCTCTGAGCCTCACGCAGGGTGTCGGGGCAGGAGATGCCCAGACCTCTGGTCTCAGTCCCACCCCATTCTCTCCAGTTAGTCCCCAAAGACAAAAGGAAAATCCCACCCAGGAAGACGGCCCCCAGGATGCCTGGTCAGGCTGAGGGGAAGGACCCCAAGAAGCCGAGTGAGTCAAAGAAGGACCCTGCCAACCCAGGCGAGGTGAAAAAAGGAGCCAGGAAGCCCAGAGAGGGCAGGGCCGCTCCCTCCAAACCAGGCGCAGCCAAGAAGGCCCCCAAGAAAGGCACGCAGACCAAGGACCCAGAGGCAAGGCGGGGTGAGGCCGAGAAGTCCTCCCAGCGGCCGGACAAGGCCGCTCAGGCCCCTCCCAGTGCCAGTGGGCCTGGCGGGAAGTCGAAGGTCAAAGAAAGAGGGAGCCGCCAAGGTATGGGTGTGAATGGGATGGGCATGGGATGGGGTTTCAGGCAACCACTGGCCACATGGATGGAGGGGTCAGTTCTGGGGAGGAGGAGGTGTCTCCTCGATGTGCCCTAAGACACTTGGCTTGACCCAGAGAGACAGAGAACTCAGGGTAGCTGGTGGGGGTGGGAGGAGGGGTCAGCTCTGAGAGAGGTCAGGGGAGGCTTCCTGGAGGAGGTGGCCCACGCAGGAGACCAGCTTGTGCAAAGGCCTGAAGGCATGAAGGACGTGGCTGTGCTGAGCTGGGCTTAGTCGCTCAGTCGTGTCCAACTCTGCGACCCCATGAACTGTAGCCCGCCAGGCCCCTCTCTCTGTCCATGGGCGATTCTCCAGGCAAGAATACGGCAGTGCGTGGCCGTGCCCTCCTCCAGGGGATCTTCCCAACCCAGGGATCGTACCCAGGTCTCCCACATTGCAGGTGGATTCTCTACCATCTGAGCCACCAGGGAAGCCCCAAAGGTGGAAGAAGTCTAAATAGTCCTGTCTGTGTGCATCGGGGGCGGGAGAAGGGGATGCTGTGAAGGGCGGCGGGAGGCTGCGCTTGATCTGGAAGACGGTGAGGAGCCACGGAAAGACCCTGGACAGGGGCCAGTTAGGGCCCAAGGTGCTTTTTTCTTACGAATCTAAAAAAAAACTATAAAAATTGGAGTGTGATTGTTTTGCGATGTTTTCCTGCTGAACACCGATGTGAATCAACTGTATGTGTCCGTATCTCCCCTCCCTGGTGACCCCCTGCCGCCCCTCTAGCCGGCACAGCGCCGTGTCGCCCTCCCTGTGCTAAACAGTGGCTCCCCGCTAGCTATGTATTTTGCACACAGCAGTGTGTATACTCCAGTGCTGCTCTCTCAGTTCGTCCACTCTCCTTCCCCACCTGTGTCCAGAAGTCTGTTCTCTATGTCTCCATCTCTCTTCCTGCCCTGCAGGTTCGATCCCAGTTTTTTAATTCCATGTATATGCATTAATATATGTTTGTTTTTCTCGTCTTGACTGACTTCACCCTGTTTGGCAGTCTCTAGGTTCATCCACCTCAATAGAACTGACTCAAATGCATTCCTTTTTATGGCTGAGTAATATTCCTTGGTATAGATAGACCACAACCCCTTCATCCATTCATCTGTTGATGGACATCGAGGTTGCTTCCGTGTCCTGATTGTTGTAGATAGTGCTACAATGAACAGGGCGGGTACATGTGTCTTTTTGAATTATGGTTTGCTCAGGATACATGCCCTCCTAGTGGGATTGCTGGGTCACATGGTGATTTTATTCCTAGTTTCGTAGGGAAATTCTATACTGTTCTCCATGATGGTTTTTATCAAGTTATAGAAAGACTCTGAACAGGGGACAGGTAGGGCCTGAGGCAGTTTTTAAAAATGTATCCTGGCCACCGCGTGGAAGATGGGTTGAAGATAAAGGGCTGACAGACCTGTCAGGGCCCTTTGGCGTGAGTGGATGGGGAGCCGTGAATGGGATCCTCCTGCTGTCCCATGGGCGAGAGGCTGCGACCTTCAGTTGGCAGACTCGGGCACCAGGCTCAGAGAGGCTGAACGACTTGTCCCAGGTCACACAGCCTGCAAGTGTCAGCGTGAGGACTGGGCCCTGGGCAGGCTGTGGGCTGTGGGGCCCCTCAACCCTGCTGCCGAGCGGCAGCTCCTCTGGAAAAAAGTCTGTCTCACACGGCATCCCCTCTTCCAGCAGATACCAAGGCCCACAGGAAAACACAGCCTGCAAGTCAGAGTTCAAAATCCACAGTCACCAAGGTAGGTGTTGGGGTGACTTCCCTTGTCTTGATCTCCAGTGGCCAGAGCTCGAGTGTCCCCACCTAAGCCTGGGGCAGGGGTCAGTTGAGGAAGAGGGTAACCTACTTCACTTTCCTCTGCTCCCAGCCCTCCAGTGCCCGGAGGATCACCGTCCCCACGTTATAGATAGGGGGCTGAGGCTTAGAGAGGGGAGGGCACTTGTCGAAAGCAACCTAGAGCTGAACTTTCAACCCTGAGTTCGTGGGCTCTGAGCGGTGTGCCCAGCCCTGCCACCTTCTCCTGGTTTGCTTTCTTACAGGGTGAGAATGGTACTTCCCTGGCCAAAAAGAAGATGGGGGGCAAGGTCCCTAAAGAGGCTGCTGGGGAGGGGCCCAAAGCCAAGGCCCCCGTTCCTCCCAAGGGTGCTGGGTCCAAGAAGGAGCCTGCACCACTGGCTGGGAAGGCTGAGGCCTCTAAGGGCCCGAGAAAGCCTGGCATCCCCACCAAGTCTTCAGTGTCCAAAGCGGCCAGCAAGAAGGCAGAAGCCGAGGGCTAGAGGCGAGGTGGAGAGATGCAGATTCTACTTTTTTACTCCCCTAGAAACTATCACTCTCTTTCTTTCACTAGAAGCTATTTATCAATAAAGCTTTTTTTCCCCACTCATGGGTGCGAGAGGAGGCTGAGGTCTAAAGGTTTGGCCATCCAGGGCATGGACCCAGATGGACAGGATGGAAGCTCCTGCCCTGGGAGATGCAGGCTGCAACAGGGATGCGAAGGTATGCAGGGGCCCGCGGAGGCACAGGAGAGGTGCTTCGTCCAGCCTGAGATCGGGGACTGCTTCCTGGAGGAGGCAGCTTTTGGCCTTAAAAGGGTGAGCAGGGTTTGCCAGACAGATGAGGCGGGGAGGGCTTGCAGGCAGTGGGATAAGACTGGACAGGGGCGAACTGTGGCTTTGAGAGGAGCACAAGTCGGGGAGGGGTGGCGTGAGCCCCTGGGCCGTGGGGATGGGGCAGCAAGGCATGGCGGAGTAGGCTAGGGAAGGCAGGCGGCATCTTGGGGGCAGTGGCAGCCAGGGAGGGTTACAGGCTGGGAGAGACTGACGTGTGTGTTGAGAAGGAGCTCTGTGGCTGCAGAGAGGAAGAATTAGAGGAGCTGAGAGGAAGTATGTATCATTGGACTAGTCACTGAGCAGGACTGTGGGTCCCGCGGGAATCTGCAGAAGGAATTGGAAGTGCAGAGGCCCTGGGTTGGGAGTGAGCTACAGAACTCGGGGCAGCTCATAAGCTAAAGCTCACACAGAGACGGTAACCGGAGGTGCAGAGGTGAGGGCTGGGGTTATTTTTAAACATACGTGACACTCTGTGTGAGGAGAGGTTGAGTCTGCCTCCGTGCACCTTCATTCTGGGCTGTGTGATCGCTTGAATCGAGTACTGAGGAGATGACGCTAGGACACTTTCTGGGCCCAGGATTCAAGAGACCGGCAGCTTCTGCTTCCTGTGTGCGGGTTGCTTTTCCAGTTTAATACTTGTGCTTAGAATCAGCTGCCATGCAGTGGGGAAGCCTAAACAGCCGTTGGATGAGAATCGAGACACCCCAGTTCTCAGCCCCAACTGAGCTCCTTGACCAGGCAGCGCCATCCAGGAACTGGATCTTCTGCCCCTGTTGAGCGGCCCCACTGACACCAAGGGACGGGCCTTCCCTCGCGAGCCCTGCCCTGATCACAGACCCACGAGCACTGTGTGCTGAGGTGGATTGTTCAACAGTAGACACCATAACGAGAGCTGCAGGGTGGACAAGGGTTAAGCCAGGGTAAGAACTTTGGGTTTTAACTGTGATAATGCCCATTTGAGGCCATTGAGCAGCTGAGTGCCCGCAGAGGGACACGGGCAGCCACAGGAGGCCAGGGCGGTGTGTGTGTGTGACTACCTCAGCCGTGTCTGACTCTGCAACCCCAGGAACTGTAGCCCGCCAGGCTCCTCTGTCCATGGGACTCTCCAGGCAAGAATATTGGAGTGGGCTGCCGTTTCCCTCCTCCAGGGGATCTTGCTGACCCAGGCATCGAGCATGGGTCTCCTGCGTTGCTGGCAGAGTCTTTTACCGTCTAAGCTACGAGGGAAGCCAGGGTGGTAGCCGCTGCTGTGGTCCAGCTGAGGGGTGGCTGGCCACGGAGGGAGGGGTCAGGAGTGGTGGATGCTAGGTAGATGTTTACGCTCGGTGGAGGGGATTTGTTGAGGGAGTGTGTGTAGAAAGGGGTCAGTGATGAGTCCATAACGTGGGGTCCACACGAGTACCTGCTCGGCACCCACCTGGTGGGGTAACTCAGCTCGTTCAGAAGGCTGCTGAGAGGTGGTCCAGATGAGGGGTGACCGCTGAGCCAGGGATGGGGCGGAGACCAACGGAGTGGATTTGAGGGGCATCAGAGGTCAACTGGACAGCACTCGGCAGGGGCAGATGGACACAAAGGGAAACTGAGGCAGCCCAGCGTCGTCTTCCCTCCCTGCCCTCCTCTCAGCCCCGCCCTCGTCTCGCCAATCCCAGGCGAGGCTTTGTCAGTCTTCGCGGCTTCCTTGGGGCCTCTGTCACGGGGCTGCTGGCAGAGCCCCCAGGGGCACCGTGAGCAGCTGGCAGGGAGCTGGGCTGGCGCTTCCCACGAGAGGGGTCCAGTTGTGGGAGGCACCCTGGGCAGGCTCTTGGGGGTGGGCATCACTGGGCATCTCTACGAGCTGGGGGCCGGCCAGGAGCCCCGACCTGGCCAAGGCTGGACAGCATGGAGCACCCACGAGACTCGGGAAAGCCTACTCCCCGGCTTGAGGACAGACAGGCCGCCGAAGTCCCCACCTCCTGTGGCCCGCAGACCGAGCTAAGGGACACCTGGAGCCGCAAGGCAAGCCTTCAGGGGCCCAGGCGAGGACTGGGGGTGGGGAGCAGATGGCCCCAGAGACGAGAGAGTTCCTCCACTCGCAAATGCGTCCTGAAACTTCAAGGAGGACTCGCATGTTAATCAGGCATTAACACAGGCTGTGGAATATTTAATGGCATAGAAAGATGGTGCTGACGAAAGGCCGCATGGGGAAAAGGCAGCTTGCAGGATGGAGCACGTCCTGATTCCAGTTCCTACCCGTCTGCCCACGGCCCAGACGGGCACACAATTTGGGCTTTGGGACAACATTCAGACCACGAGTGGGTTAGGGTGGCTTTTATTTTCTCCATGCTTTCTGTCCTCCTTGACAGTTCTGCAGAAAACATGTATTCATTCTAGAATCACACCTCCCCCCCACCAAAAAAAAACCCATCAAACGTGTCAATAACTCACATTAGAAAATCTGCTGCTTAATAAAAACGCATCAGTGATCAGAATAGAAAATTTGAAAAGATAGTCTCTCTCCACCCAGAAGGCACGACAGGAAGAGGCTATTTTTAAAGCTAAAAATTGTTTACTTTTCTCTCCTCACTTTGCTGTGCTCATTAATTCTAGAACTGGTGTTGGTGGGGTTTTGTTTAAATTGCACATGTTTCTGTCCTAGTTCTTACTCCTGATATATATGTGTGGTTATTTCTCCTTCCTAAAAGGAAAAAAACTTAAGCCGCTTCTAATTTGGGGCTGGTCCTCTAGTGACCTTTAGCCCCAGCTCAGGCCCAGAGCCAGCTGGGGGGCAGGCAGGGCTGGGGGTCTCCGTGGTATTTGCTGATCCCAAGTCAAGGACAGTGGCGAGGAAGTCCAGGGTTATACTAACCCGGAGCAGTCTGCATTTCCTCATCTGCATAACAGGGTTGATGGTACATGTTTGTCAAAGTATTGAGTGAATTGCTCAGTTGGATCCGACTCTGTGCGACCCCCTGGGCTGTAGCCCGCCAGGCTCCTCTGTCCATGGGTTTCTCCAGGCAAGCATACCAGAGTGGGTTGCCATGCCCTTCTCCAGGGGGTCTTCCCTACCCAGAGATTGAACCCAGATCTCCTGCAATGCAGGTGGATTCTTTACTATCTGAGCCACCGGGGAAGCCCATGCTTATTTGTCAAGACTGATGACAAACTCAGGATGAGCATATAAACATCCAGTCTCTTTCCAGGGTGGTCAGCTTGGAGCTCCCCACGCAGTCTGGGGGCCACTGTGGACACACAGCCCGGAGGAAGCACACTGCTATGGCGTCCTCCCTGTCCCAAGACCTGGGAGAGTCCTCGACTGTGCTGAGAGTCAGTTTCTACATCTGTCAAATGGGGACACATTCTCCTCACGGCCTGTTACACAGGTAAGCAGGTTAGGGGCAGCGGGAGGTGACACACAGCTGCTGTGACCTCATCCTGGTGGCCAGTGGGCATGGGCATGGTTACCCCTCGGAGCTGCTCAGAAGCAAGAGTCAGTGTCTGCCTGCCCCTCGAGAAGGGGGCTGGGCAGGATCCTAAGCCTGGCTCCCCACCCTCCTTTCTGCTACAAGCACGGCCGCCTCAGGATAAAGGCTGGAGTTCACGGCAGGTTTTCCCATCAGGCTTTTATTATAAAGAAGGTTCCAGAGCATCCCGGCCTCCCCCTCCAGCCCTGCCCCCGTGGGCCACAGCCCGTCCAGGCACTGACCAGGCCAGCCCCAGGCGGCCGCTTCCGACAGAACAGAAAGGGCGATGATCTCGGGGGTTTGCCGGGGGGCATCTCTGCCGGGTCCGCCCGCCCCTGGACCAGTCATTTCCAGTGTTGCGCTGGGAGCCCCGGGGGGGCCCCTCCCGGGGCCTCCACACTAGCGGCAGCTATTCACAGTTGGCGCGTGATAAGTTTCTTTAATATATAAAAGCTTCTTTTAAAAAAACAACAAAAAAGTGGTGCTATCTTTAGAAACACTTCCAGCAAGATCACGTAGCCCAGCTACAGCCTTGGTGCAACTCAGCCCCTGACTCCACACAGCCATCCACGGGGCGGTCACTGGATGGTCAGAGCGGCTGGGCCGGCCTCTCCTGCCCACCGGGCCGTCATCACCTGTGGCGAACTCCCCACCCAGCCCCAACATGAGCTCCCGGCTGATGGGCATCGTCTCCATGTCCCTAGAGCCCCAGATGGCACACATGTGACTGAGCAGGGCCCACCGGCCGCCCTCCCACCCGGCCCACCTAGGTCCACGTCCTCGGCACGCGGCCACTGGGAGTAGGGCACGTTCTTGCAGAAGGCTTCCAGAATCTTCTCCTTCACCTGCGTCAGCGTGTCCGTGTCCATGGCCCGCACGCTCAGCGAGTCCATGCCGCAGCCCTGGAAGGACACGTTCAGGTTCTGCAGGAGAGAGATGGGGGGCTCAGCAGCTGCCCGCCGACTGGACGGGCAGACAGCCTGCGGGCGGAGGTGTCAGGAGCGAGGCCGGGAGCCCCCCACCCCCCGGGCCGGCTCACCCGGGGCTTGGCCTCGATGTTTTCCCGCAGCAGCCACTCCTCGTTGAGCGTGTAGCGGGCTTTGCCCGTGATGGCGTCGATGGAGCCCTTGTTGATCTGCTGCTTGATGGCGCACAGGAGCAGGAAGAAGGGCTCCCCCACCGTCTCCTGCGGGGCAGGGGGGGCGGTCAGAGGCTGAAGCCAGCTGCCCAGTCTCCAGACTCCAGCCCTGAGCCTGTGGCCCCCACCTGGACCCCTTCATACCCGCTTCCACCAACCCCCCCACAGCTGCCTGCTTCACACCTTCCTTTTGATCCTGGCGCTGCTCAGCCCTCCCACCCCCACACCCAGGGCGTCTCCCTGGACTCCCAGCTCAGACATCGCCCAACCTGGGCAGCCGCATTCATTTTATCGCGCCGGCAACCTTTCCAGGTAGCGGCAGCATCCTCACGGCCGAGGCTCAGAGAGGGCAAGCAAGCTGCTCAAGGTCACCCAGCAGGGAGGCGGCAGAGCTGGACCCAAAGGCATGCCAGGGAGGGCTCGAGGGCTAAGAGTGTCTTCCTGACACGGTCTCTGTTCCCAGGGTAGCTCTGAGCCTCGATTCCCCCACCCCTATAACGGACCCTGTGGGCCAGCCCCTTTCCCATACGTGCGCAGAGACCACAGTCACCGGTCCTGGCAGAGGTGGCAGGAAGATAAAAGGAAGTGAGACCTCCGGGGCAGGGGCACGGCTGCCCGGCGCCCTCACCCGCAGGCAGCTGTACATGCAGATGGACATCCAGTTGGTGAGCATCTTCTCAACCACGGACTCGGTGCGCCGCAGCATCAGCTTGGGGTTCTTGGCGGCCGAGGCGTCGATGAGGTCCACCAGCAGCTCCTTCATGATGCCCGTGTAGTACTCGAGCTTGCCGTGGAGCGCGATGGTCAGCAGGGAGGCCAGGCTGCACCTGTGGGCAGGCGTGGGGATGGGGCGTCAGCCACACCGTGAGGCCCTGGGACCCCGAGGACCATACCGCGGAGGCTCCAGAGCCCCCCTCGTTGCTGGATGAGGCGGATGCAGCAGAAATCTCCCTGGAGAAAAGCCTACCTTCCCTGCTGCTTAACCACCATGCCCATGAGCCCCGTCCTGGGCAGGCAGCCCCCTACCAGGAAGGGGCAGAATGGGGAGGCGGGCCAAGGCCCCAGGGCCTGACTCTGGGGAGATGCTGGCTGCCCCAAGGACATGGTCCCCTGCAAACTGCCCCAGGCTTGGATCCAGCCCGGCGGACCCAGGATGCGTTGTCTTTCCCTAGAGCCTGCACCGCGGCCTGACCTGTCCCGCACTGCGAAGTCCTTCTGTTGCTCCAGCGCGTGGACGAAGACGATGAGAAAGTGCCTGTTGTTGAGCAGTGAGGAGAACAGGCTGATGCCCTCTTCCATGTTGGGCCGACAGCTCTCAGGGATCTGTGGGGGCAAGCGGTGAGGGATGTCAATGGGGTCCCATGTCTGAGCCTGTCTCTTATACACATCTAGATGTGTATAAGAGACAGCCTCAGCCTGGCTCCCAGGACAGCACGGAGCCTCCCGCGGGCCGTGGACGCCGCCCGCTCCGCTGGAGCCGCTGGAAGCCGGGAGCGGGCCAGGCTCCTCCACAGGCGGGTGGAGATGGCGCGGGGCGACGTCTTGGTGGTGGAAGCAGAAGTGAACCGAGGGCTGGGTCACGGGGCCTCCCCCTCCGCCAGGCAGGATGAGGTAGCGTTTCTGGCTGTGGCCTGGGGCCCAGGCGGCCCTCCTTGCCCGTCGGCGGCCGCGGCGGCGCTGGGCCGGGACAGAGCGAGCTGGGGGCGGCACCGTCCAGGCTGTGCTGGGTGGACGGCGTTCAAGGCCTCAGCCTGGAGCTGGGGTCTGAGGGCAGGTGGGAGGGGCCGGGACCGGGGGCTCCTCTGCCGGGCTCAGAAAAAGCCCCTGGTGCAGCGTCCTTTCCCAGCCGGCGCGGGAGGCACGTGGGGCGGGAGCGGAGGGGCGCCCGCCCGCCGGCCCCGGGCTCAGGCCTCGCTGTAGCACTCGTAGATGTTGTCCTCCATGAGGGCCACCACCTGCTCAAACTTGTGCTGCAGCTGCGTCCTCCGGGCCGTGGGGTTCGCCTCCAGGGCGCTCACGATCTGGGGCGGTGGAGGGCGGTGGTCGGCAGAGGAGCTAGTCCAGGGCCCAGGACGCCCCCGCCCCGCCCCACCACACATCTGCGGGGAGCGCGCGCACACACACACACACACACACGTGGCCTGGATTCCCAGTGCCGGCCGCCACGCCCGCAGCCCAGTCAGCCGTCCCGGGCCGGAGTACCTGAGCCGCGCGCTCACCCCGGGTTTCCATGAGCGGCTGGGAAGGGCTGACGTGGGGCAGGGGGGTGCCCTGGGCCTCACGCTGGGGGCTGCTCACCTGCGGGCGATACCTCTTGGCGTATTTGTAGATCTCTGCCATGGCCACGTTGGTGTTGAACTCATTCTGGTATTTCTGTGAGGAAAGACAGGGCAGGAGTTGGACTGGGGTGGAGACTCCACGGTCCGAACCAGGCCCAGCCCAGTCAAGACCCGCTGCTTGTACACAGCCCCACGCCGCCCCGACTCTGCCGGTCGCGTCCTGCCCGCCCCCCCCCCATCCTCCCGGCGAGGTCCCCGTGGGGCCGGCCGCACCCGCGACTCCTCGGCCAGGTGCGCGTTCATCTCCTGCTCGCTGAGCGGGGTCATGTCGTGGATCTGCTTGTAGTAGCGCTGCACGATCTTCCGGTACTCGGGGATCTCCTTGGCGTAGAGCAGCTTGTTGGTTGGCGAGTCCTGGGTGGGCGGAGAGGAGCCAGGGAGTAAGAGGCCGGGTGGAGACAGCAGGCCCTTCCTGGGCCGGCCCGCGTCTATGCCGCCGCACACACGGGCGTCCCTGAGCCGGCGTCCGTGCGCTGCAGGCTCTGCACAGGGGGCGCCCCGGCTCTCTCCTCTCCGCCCCGTTTTCTGCATGACTCTCAGGGTGACGACCTCACGGGGGACCTACTTGAAGGGGAACGTGCATGGGCTTGTGCCAGCTCCTGGACACGCAGGCTGTTTAGTTTGCGTCCTTGCTGAGGGTTATGGGTCTCGGTGGCTAAGATTTCTGGAAGCCTGACTGCTGTCTCAGTGGAATATTTCCCAGCACGTGTTTCCTACTCCCGAGAGCAAAGCACGCCAAGTACGCTCCCGGTTCTTTGTCACAGGCATCCTGCTCTCCCAGATAGCCTGTGAGAGGTGACGGCATTTTCTGCCGTTTTTGTGGTCTCTGAAAGTCACCGGCTAATGGCAGGGCCAGGTCTAACTCCTGTCTCATGAACACTCACAGCCCCTCGGCCTGGAACGCCGGGCTCTCTCGGGCCTGCTGCGCCCTCTCCCTACAGCCCCCCCTCTCTCGGGTCTCCTCCTGCCCACCCTCAGTGCGCACCGGGTGGCTCTTGACCATCAGGGGTGTCGCCTGGAGCCCAGCTGGTCGCCGACACTGTATCAGACCACACGGGCTTTCCACGCCCACCTGGCTTCTCCCCGCCTGGCTCTAGGGCCTGAAGATTCGGGAGCTGGTGCTGAAGCAGCTGCAGCCCTGGAGTCTGTGACTGTGGGTGCCCGTTTCCGGGAGAACCCCCATCGGATGACCCCATTCACCCCACATCCGAGCTCCTCCGGTTCCCCTCCCAGAAAGTCCGCCGACCCTGCAGCACCGGGCAGCCCGCCCACAGCAGCTGACCTTGCCCAGCTGCAGGTCGGAGATGGAGCAGGCGTCGATGAAGGCCTGAGCGATGACCGAGAGGCAGGCGTCGATGTGGTCTGTCTTCTCGATGTCGAAGACAAACTGCGGGTTTTTCAGGATGTTCACCCAGAAGCGCAGAGGAAGGCTGGGGGACAGAGGGAGGCAGTGGCGTGAGCCCCGCCCGAGGGTGGGTTGCAGGGGAGGCGGCCACCGATGGGGGCTCGGCCAGGGAGGCCGGCAGGCCCAGAGGACAGGCTGGCTTTGCTCCCGAGGCCAGCGGAGACTGGATGGAAGCTCTGGGAACCTCAGTGTCTCCTCCATAAGTGGGGTTGGTGACTGTCCCTAGCCGGCAGGGGGTGGGGGGACGGCAGAGAGGCCTGAGTTGGCCCTCGCTGCCCGCCCCATCCCCCGCGGAGCCTCCAGCTTGCACGCAGGAGCCGGGAGCCAGGGCCCAATCCTGGTTCTCATTAGAGCCCCCGCCCTGCCTGGCAGCCTGTGGCTCCTCCCCCAGCCCTGTGTGACTGCAAGGAGTCAGTCCATCATTAGTTTGGTCACCAGGAAGGGCTGAGGGTGGGCGAGGCCTAAGACGGCTGGGGGTTGGTAAAACTGCCTCCCCAGTGGCTGGGGGGCCTGGGACAGGGGGACACACACACCCCGCCCCCATCACCAATGGCTCAGAGCAGCCCCTGCAACGACAGAGAAACTTCTGCGTCTGTGGCAATTCTTTTTGAGTCAGGCTGAACTTTTCAACAACTTCCTGTTGGGGTTTGGGTCTCTGAAAAGCTACCATGTGCCTCCGAGGAGGGATGTGATGGAGGCAGGCACGTCTCCGGGAGCCTTAGTGTGCTTGTCTGCAAAATGGAGCCGACAGTGCCCACCCAAGGCGGGGTGGGGGGGAGGGACGACAGGGCAAAGCTTAGACAATGCTCACTTCTAGTTAATCCTTACAATTAAGGTGGGTTCCTTTTACTGCTCTGGTTTTCCAGCTGGGGCAAACTAAAGCTCAGAGAAGTCTCTTGTTCAAGCTCACACAGCTTGGAATGGCATAAGGGCTACCCAGGCCCTGAACCCCAACCCCACTGCTGCCTGCGTGATCCAGTGAAGCAGCCCCGCCCCTCACCGGCCCCCCCAAGGGCCCCCCCACCTGTTGGTCTTCCAGATGTGCAGCGTGTCGGGGTCTGAGATGCCCCTCTTCTCGGCTTGCTCTTCTAGGAAGTCAAAGAAGTACTTGACGGCCAGTGGGGGCTTGTCTTCCCGGATGCTCAGGATGGCCTTGAACAGGTCATCCAGAAACTTCTGCAGCGTGCCCTGCAGGGGAGTGAGTGGCGGCCATCAGCCCAGGAACACACGGGCGGCGGGAGGGGGTTGCTGACAGGCTCCTCTGGCGGCTGTGGGGAGCCCGTGGTGCTGGGGCTGAGCAGTGCTGGGTGAACGGGAAGCTGTGTGGCCCCTGGCTGGCCTTCTAAGTGCTCTGGGCCTCAGTTTTCCTGTCTGTGAAATGGGTTGGTGAAACCCACGGCACAGGAGTGTCGGAAGGACTTGGACACAGAGCAGGAATTGGTGAGCTGGGGTGTGGGCTCTCTGCCCCAGCCATGTGGCCCTGGGGACGTTCCTGGGCCACTACTGCCTTCTCTGTCACACCAGCAAACAGAGAAGTTGTTGCCAGGTGCCCTTCAGGCTTGGGGTGCGGCTGGCCCCGCAGGGGAAGAGCTGTTCCCCGCTCCCCCAGCGTGTGCTCCCAGCTGACCCCCGGGAGTGAGGACACGCAGCGGGGCAGGCCCACCTTGGTGGAGAGCAGGCGGGTCAGGTAGATCTCCGGGAGCACCTTCTTGCGGTGGCTCTGCCGGTGGGACTTCTTCGGCTCCGCCAGCTCGTCCGTGGGCAGCACCTGGGAGGCCGGAGCTGGGTCAGTGCTGGCACTGGGCACCACCCTCAGCCGCCCCTGGGAGGCCCTACCCGGCCCCTGCGGGTGCCTGGCTCTGCACTCTCCCCAGCCCAGCCTTCCCCAGGCCTGGGAGCACGGCCTCCAGAGGCCCAGGGCGGCAGGAAGCCAAGTCCACTCTCAGTGAGGGGCGGGCACCCCCAGAGCCGGAGGGAGGGCACTCACCAAGTGGAAATACTTCTCCGTGTCCAAGTCTTTCACTGCGAGAGGGAAACATACACGATAAATAAACAAGAGCCAGGAGCAGGGGGGAGAGAGCGAGCAAACAAGAAATGGAGGCAAAAAGCTGGAGAAAGAAACTCAGCAAGATGGGCACAGCCAAACAGACGTGTGGAGAGGAGACAGAGAAATGCACAGAAAGACAGCGGAGAGCGAGAGCTAGAGAGACACGCGTGGAAGGAGGGTCAGACAGACAGAGACGTTGAGAGACAGAAAGGCGTCCACAGGGGACAGGAGAAGCAGGGAGACGATCACAGATGGACACGGGGTGGCTCCCCACGAGGGCCCACTGCCCCGAGCCCAGACCTCACCAGCTGCTGGAAGGGACCCCAAGGCCCCCAGGAGCCTAGGACCCCCAAGCCTGGGGCATCCGAAGGTAGGGATGCAGGTGTGAGGCAGGGACACAGCCCGAACCCCTGATGGCCTGGCGCCTGCCCAGACCTCTTAAAACCGCCTCCCCGCTCCTGGGGCCCCTCTCGGCTGCCTGCAGGAACCCAGTGGGGTGGGGGGCCGGGGGTGAGGGCCAGGGCGCCCACCCACGGGGGGAGAAGCGGGGGGCCCCCCAGAGCTCTCTGAGCCTCTACTCCTGCATCTGGAAGGCCGGGCGGGGGTGCCGGGTGGGGGCACGGAGCCGTGACTCCACACAGCCATCCACGGGGCGGTCACTGGATGGTCAGAGCGGCTGGGCCGGCCTCTCCTGCCCACCGGGCCGTCATCACCTGTGGCGAACTCCCCACCCAGCCCCAACATGAGCTCCCGGCTGATGGGCACCGTCTCCATGTCCCTAGAGCCCCAGATGGCACACATGTGACTGAGCGGGGCCCACCGGCCGCCCTCCCACCCGGCCCACCTAGGTCCACGTCCTCGGCACGCGGCCACTGGGAGTAGGGCACGTTCTTGCAGAAGGCTTCCAGAATCTTCTCCTTCACCTGCGTCAGCGTGTCCGTGTCCATGGCCCGCACGCTCAGCGAGTCCATGCCGCAGCCCTGGAAGGACACGTTCAGGTTCTGCAGGAGAGAGATGGGGGGCTCAGCAGCTGCCCGCCGACTGGACGGGCAGACAGCCTGCGGGCGGAGGTGTCAGGAGCGAGGCCGGGAGCCCCCCACCCCCCGGGCCGGCTCACCCGGGGCTTGGCCTCGATGTTTTCCCGCAGCAGCCACTCCTCGTTGAGCGTGTAGCGGGCTTTGCCCGTGATGGCGTCGATGGAGCCCTTGTTGATCTGCTGCTTGATGGCGCACAGGAGCAGGAAGAAGGGCTCCCCCACCGTCTCCTGCGGGGCAGGGGGGGCGGTCAGAGGCTGAAGCCAGCTGCCCAGTCTCCAGACTCCAGCCCTGAGCCTGTGGCCCCCACCTGGACCCCTTCATACCCGCTTCCACCAACCCCCCCACAGCTGCCTGCTTCACACCTTCCTTTTGATCCTGGCGCTGCTCAGCCCTCCCACCCCCACATCCAGGGCGTCTCCCTGGACTCCCAGCTCAGACATCGCCCAACCTGGGCAGCCGCATTCATTTTATCGCGCCGGCAACCTTTCCAGGTAGCGGCAGCATCCTCACGGCCGAGGCTCAGAGAGGGCAAGCAAGCTGCTCAAGGTCACCCAGCAGGGAGGCGGCAGAGCTGGACCCAAAGGCATGCCAGGGAGGGCTCGAGGGCTAAGAGTGTCTTCCTGACACGGTCTCTGTTCCCAGGGTAGCTCTGAGCCTCGATTCCCCCACCCCTATAACGGACCCTGTGGGCCAGCCCCTTTCCCATACGTGCGCAGAGACCACAGTCACCGGTCCTGGCAGAGGTGGCAGGAAGATAAAAGGAAGTGAGACCTCCGGGGCAGGGGCACGGCTGCCCGGCGCCCTCACCCGCAGGCAGCTGTACATGCAGATGGACATCCAGTTGGTGAGCATCTTCTCAACCACGGACTCGGTGCGCCGCAGCATCAGCTTGGGGTTCTTGGCGGCCGAGGCGTCGATGAGGTCCACCAGCAGCTCCTTCATGATGCCCGTGTAGTACTCGAGCTTGCCGTGGAGCGCGATGGTCAGCAGGGAGGCCAGGCTGCACCTGTGGGCAGGCGTGGGGATGGGGCGTCAGCCACACCGTGAGGCCCTGGGACCCCGAGGACCATACCGCGGAGGCTCCAGAGCCCCCCTCGTTGCTGGATGAGGCGGATGCAGCAGAAATCTCCCTGGAGAAAAGCCTACCTTCCCTGCTGCTTAACCACCATGCCCATGAGCCCCGTCCTGGGCAGGCAGCCCCCTACCAGGAAGGGGCAGAATGGGGAGGCGGGCCAAGGCCCCAGGGCCTGACTCTGGGGAGATGCTGGCTGCCCCAAGGACATGGTCCCCTGCAAACTGCCCCAGGCTTGGATCCAGCCCGGCGGACCCAGGATGCGTTGTCTTTCCCTAGAGCCTGCACCGCGGCCTGACCTGTCCCGCACTGCGAAGTCCTTCTGTTGCTCCAGCGCGTGGACGAAGACGATGAGAAAGTGCCTGTTGTTGAGCAGTGAGGAGAACAGGCTGATGCCCTCTTCCATGTTGGGCCGACAGCTCTCAGGGATCTGTGGGGGCAAGCGGTGAGGGATGTCAATGGGGTCCCATGTCTGAGCACCTGGGACGCCCAGAGTGGCACCTTGAATGCTTCCCGGGATAGGGAGCTCGTTACCTCTTAGTGGGAGATGCCTAACTCCCGGTGACCAGAAACAATGGCTCAGCTGAGCTGGAAAGGGGGGCTCGGGCAAGGTTGCCCACCCCATATCCCTGTGTGGGAACTCTCTCCCATTCTCTAGGCATCAGGGGGAGAGAGCTGTCCAGGGGGACCCAACCCTTTCCCCGCTCTGGTCTGGGAGTCAGTATGTAGAATACCCTGAATGGCCACTTGACTACCTGCTGGGATGGAGAGCTCACTACCTTACAGTGGCAAGTTCCTCCCAACTTCCCAAGATTAGGATCAACGGATCAGATGAACTAGAAAGCAGGGCCCAGAGAGAGGTGGGGGTGCCCCGAGGCAGCCCCGTGTGTGTGTGCGTGTGTACGGGTGGGGGGGCTACTCACCTTCCACTCTCCCAGCAGCGGGTGGGTCTCCTGCACTGGGGAGCTGCCCTGGCAGTTGGGGGTCTGGGAGGGGAGCACATAACGCTCTTCGTAGAGCGAGGAGCACTGTGGAGCAGACCCCCAGCGTCTCAGCAGGGCTGCACACCCCCCTGACTCACGCAGGGGCTGCCCCACAAATGCACAAGCCCACTCGACAGGAAGAAGAGGCAGTGGGCCACACCCAGGGGGCATAGGACTCCAGAGGGAAGGGGAGGGGAGTCCCAGGGGGGCTTCCTGGAGGAAAAGCAGAACCAGCCTGAAGTCCGTGGGTGGCGAAGCTGGAGTGCACAGGCGTAAGAGGAAGCTAAAGCAGCTCAGTGTGGAAGGAGGAAACGAGGCAGAGAGGCCTGAGGGGACCCAACAGGGGCTTGATGTCCCACTAAGAGTGGGGCCACCCTCCGAGATATTCTTGACAGGCCGAGGAAGGTGGGGACGGGGCAGCGGCCCCTGGAACAGCACGAGGAGGCATGGAAGCACGGGGACTGAGTCCAGTGGACAGGAGGAAGAGAGGGAGAGGGGATGGCCCCTCGGTGAGAGGAGAGGCAGGCCCAGCACCCCAGGAGGAAAGCGGGGCTGACAGCTGGCTTCATAGGCACACTCAAACATCAAGCGACAGGGAAAGCACGTTGGGGCCAGGCAGGGCGGCCAGGGAAGGTGGCAGGTGTCGCACTGCTCACGGGAGGCCTCAAGCAGAGATGTCGCCAGCCAGCGGGAACCTGCCCTGACCTTGGGGAAGAAGGTGCGGGTCACGAAGTGCTTGTACTCCAGGAAGGGGATGCCCTGGCTGCGGTTCAGCTCCTTGGTCAGGTCCGTCATGTCCGTCTGCAGCTCTGCGAAGCCTGGTGGGCAGGCAGGTGGCCGTGAGTGGATTAGGGGGCGATGCCACGGCCCGAGGTCCCGCGTGGCTGCCCCCACTACCTTTACGGATCTCCTCCCGGATCTGGGACTCCATCTCCTCCATCTGCAGCAGCGTTTTCTGCCAGTAGCGCTCGGCGCGGCGGCTCTTGGTGCAGAAGACGAACAGGGCTGTGGGCAGCAGAGAGGTGGGTCAGGCCCGGGATCCCTTCCGTGCCCTGCCGTGTGCAGGGCCTGGGTGGAAGGGGGACAGCCTGCCTGCGAGCCTCAGCTCCTCTGGCAGCTCACTCAGCTCAACGCCCAAAACAGCAAACCACCCCATCAACAAACGGGTGGAAGATCCTAAAACAGACATTTCTCCAAAGAAGACATACAGGTGGCCAAGGGGCACGTGAGACGATGAACATCGCTCATGATTAGAGAACTGCAAATCTACACGACTCCGCATCGCCTCACGCTGGTCAGAATGGCCGTCATCAAAGAGGCTGCTGCTGCTGCTAAGTCGCTTCAGTCATGTCCAACTCTGTGCGACCCCGTAGATGGCAGCCCACCAGGCTCCCCAGGCAAGAACACTGGAGTGGGTCGCCATTTCCTTCTCCAATGCGACAAAGTGAAAGTGAAGTCACTCAATCGTATCCGACTCTTTGCGACCCCATGGACTGCAGCCCACCAGGCTCCTCTGTCCATGGGATTTTCCAGGGATGAGTACTGGAGTGGGGTGCCATCGCCTTCTCCGATCAAAGAGTCTACAAGACAGTACATGCTGGAGAGGGTATGGAGAAGAGGGAACCCTCCTACACTGTTGGTAGGAATGAAAACTGGTACCACCATTATGGACAACAGTACAGAATACCTTTAAAAACTAAATATAGAGCTACCATATGACCCAGCAATTCCACTCCAGGGCATATATCTGGGGAAAATCATAATTTCCAAAAGACACATGCACCCCAATGTTCACTGCAGCACTATTTACAATAGCCAAGACATGGGAGCAACCTACATGCCTATTGACAGGAGTGGATAAAGAGGATGCGATGAAATATCACTCAGCCATAAAGGAGGAGGACATGATGCCATTTACAGCATCACGGACAGACCTAGAGACTATCGTTCAAAGTGAAGGGAGTTAGACAAATATCATAATACAAATGAACTTATTTACGAAACAGAAAGACTCACAGACTTTAACAAACTTGTGGTTACCAAAGGGGAAAGGTGAGGGGAGAGGTAGATCAGGAGTTTGGGGATTGACGTATCCACACTACTTATATAAAACAGCTAACCAGCTGGGGCCTACTGCCTAGCACAGGGACCTCTACTCAATCCTGTGTAATAACCTACATGGAAAAAGAATGGACAGAGGTCTGCGTGTAGCTCAGTCACTTTGCAGCACACCGGAAACTAACACCACGTTGTAAATTAATAAAATTAATTGAAAAAGTAAATTACTTGTGGAGCAAAAAGCATAAAATAGTGATCACCAGTGGATTGCTCTAGATACAAGAATGATGGGTGATTTCTCTTCTCTTTTAGCAGAAAGATATTTGTACATTCTGTTTTCCCTAAAATTTTCAACCTTGAATATATTGCTTTTTAAAAACCAGCTTCATTGGGATAATACACATGCCATCTAATCTACCTACGTAGACAACTCACTGCCTTCTAGTACACTATGGGCTTGTGACACGATCCTCGTTCAAATTTTAGCACACTTTTCCTGCCCCTAGGAGCCCCACACCACAGGTCCTCAGTCCCTATCCACCTCCTCCTGCCTCTAGGAACCACTCATGTGCCTTGTGTTTTTTGATTTACCTGTTCTGGACATTTTATATAAATGGGTCCAAACGAGGTAGCCTTTTATATCCGGCGTCTTTCACTTACCATGATGATGTCAAGGGTCACCCACGCTGAAGTACGTGTCAGAACTTCCTTTGTATGACTTAATACTATTCCCCCACATGGCTAAACCACATTTTCTTCGTCATTCATCAGTGGATGGACATTTTGGGCAGTTGCTGCCGTGAACCCTGGTGCACGGGGGCTGGTGCGGACGAGTGTTCTCATTCTCCTGGGCAGATGCCCCGGGTAGGGAACTGCTGGGTCATGCAGCAACGCTAACCTTTCGAGGAAACTGGTGGCAAGCCTGCCACAGCAGCGGCACCAGTTAAATTCCCACCAGGAGTGTACGAGGGCTCCAACTGCCCTGCGACACTGAATATAGTACTTTTGTGACCGTTATTTTAACAGGGGTATAGCCTACCTAATGCGTAGGGTCGTCTTCCCCAAGCAGCCCCCTCAGAAGTAGCTTCAGTAGCCCTACAGCCCACGGTTCCAAGGCCCTCTTCCTGGCGCTCAGGGCCCGGGCCGGCACATCTCCCGATAGCGCCCGCCCTGCACACTCTGTACGGTCGCTGAGACGCCCTCCTCACCCGCTCTGAGCACCTAACCTGCTCCCAGCTCCACACCTTTGTCCAGTGTGCCCGGCCCATCACACCTCTGTCCTACCCACCGATCTTCAGAGGCTCCTTACCGACCACGGAGAGCAGCAGCAGGACGCTGCAGATGACGATGGACGCGATGATGGCCGTCTCGCTGCCCCCCAGCTGCAGCGTGGCGATGGTCTGGTTGAAGTTCCCTACCTGGATCTGTCGGGGCGGCGGGGGCATGCGGTGAGGGAGCGGTAGCTTCCCTGGACATACGCCCTGGCTCTTCTCCTCACTGGCCGTATGGCCTGGAGCAACTCACCTAACCTCTCTGAGCCTCGGATGCCCCAAGTATCAATAGAAGAGACAACCCCACCCGCCTCCTGGGGACGCTGTGAGGGCTACAAGAGAGGACACTTGTCAAGCCCTTAGTCCTGGGTCTGGCACGGAACGGGCGGCTCAAGAAATACAGGGAACTGTGAATACTAGTTCTGTGATGACTACAGGCAGTTCCCAGAGCCTGGCCTGTGAACTGAAGTATCTGTTGGGCTGCCCGAGGACCAGGGGAGCAAGTGAGTTCTTAGGACTCGGACTGCAGAACTGGGACTGGGGTGCAGGTGAAAGGCAGCTTCTGCAGTTCACAGCCATCATGGGGTGTGTGTGCGCTGCCAGAAACGGAGTGAGCTCCCCATCCCGGGAGGCATGCAAGCAGGTGCAGTGCAGAAGAGACCCCCCTTCCGGGCCTTCTCCCCACCTCTCCTGCTTCCCTCCCTCTGGGACTGCCTGGTGACTGGCGGCCCAGACTCTGGTATGCCACCAGGAGGAACAGGGACCACCTCTCATGGCCTCTGAGAATCCAGCCCATTGAGCACAACTCGGGGCCGGTCACCGACCCTGAACAGGTCACTCAGGCCTCGAGTTTCCTCATCTGCCCAGTGGGGATGTAAAGCTCTGCTTTCCTCCACTGTCTGAGCTCCTGAGTGTGAAGGTGCTCAGCTGAGATGCCCCGGATGGCAGGGCAGGTGATCAGGCCTTGAGGGCAGGAGCGGGGGGATCACCCCTGCCTCCGGTGCCCCGTTCACTCACTGTGATGGGCAGCTGCCCCTCAGCCGTGCCCAGGGACTCATTGACGGAGCAGTGGATGACTCTCTCGGAGACAATCTGGATATCGCAGGCCACCTGGCCGATCTTGACACGGTACTCATGGCTTTCGAGCCCCAGCCCGTCCTGCTCCTTCTGCGGGAGCAGAGCGGGTGGGTGCTCACCCGGGGCCCAGGGCGGAGCCGATCTGCTCACGCCCCCCCTCCACCCTGCCCGCACCCACGGGCGCTCACGCGGACGCGTTCACGCCCCTCCTCCCCGCCTTGGGGGAAGGGGGCCAAAGTGGGGGAAGGAGTGGACAGTCAGCAGGGGAAACACGGAAGGAGAGAAAGGGGGAGGCAAAGATGAGAGACGCGGCTCGGGGAGGCCTGGTCAGCGGGGGCCGCGACCACCTGCCCGCCAGGGCCCCGCCCTCACCGTGGGCTCGCGGCCGATGTGGTGCACGGCCATGGACACCTTCTGCACCATGTGGAAGCGCTCGCCGGCCACTGTGATGGTCCTGCCGCCACTGCAGGGGGGCAGGTGGACAGCAAGCCCCGTGAGCCCCCGAGCAGCCCCGGGGCGTGCCCGGGGCGGAGGGCGGCGCCCGGGTCTCACCTGACGTGGCTGCGGTGGGGGCTGATGGCCGTGATGACCGGGTTCGGCATGTACTGGAAGCTGAGGCCGCCACGCACGCAGCCCCGCTGCTCGAAGCGCACACACACGGGCACCACGGCCGGCAGGGCACCCCCCGGCACCGTGCAGGCGATGCTGGCGGCCGAGCGCCTGCGGGAGGAGCGGCA
>SJYT01019027.1:62277-198705 GCA_006410635.1 Cephalophus harveyi | reverse complement strand
CTTCTCTCTGACCCTGCCCCGTCCCACCTCCTCCGAGAAGCCTCCCCAGAGATACCCTCCGGGCTCCCACCCCTGCAAGGGATCTAACCCCTACAGTCCTGAAAGCCCACCCTCCTCCCAACCCCAACCACACTGGATGTTCCTAGTTCCCACGAGACTGTGGTCCCCTGGGGGCCAAGACAGTGGGGCTCATTGCGTGCCCATCAATGGGACCTGGTACACAGTAAGTGCATAATACAGATGGGCATTTCACGGAGACGTTCTGGATCACACCCCTGCCTCTGGCCACACCCCTGGGCCGGCTACAGGTCTCAGACCATGCACAATCATCACCCTTTTCGCCACAGGTTAAGATCACTTATGAAGGGCACAGTACTCCCCACAACTCACAGGTACTGTCCGTACTGGGTGAGACCACTGAGGCTGAGAAAGAGGAAGGGGCCTGGCCAGAGGACACAGCCAGTGACGTCCCCGGTGATGCTCAGCGCCAGGACGTCCTCCTCCCAGCCCTCTGGCCCCCCAGACCAGGGACTTACAGCAGCTCTGTGCAGGGCTCCGTGTTGTTCACCAGGACCTGGAGCTCGGAGCCCACGTGGAGGTCACTCCCGTGGATGGTGATCCTGGTGCCCCCTGCTTTGGGGCCCATGGCGGGCTCCAAGGAGTGGACCAGGGGCAGCTGTGGGGAAGAAGGCAGGCAGTCAGGCCCCAGGCCTGCCCTGCCTGGCAGGGTGGGGGCGGGGGCAGGCTGCATTCCCTTACCACGTAAGAGAAGCGCTCCCGAGACCTGCCCTCCTTGGAGGCATTCACCGTCACCACGTCCGAGAACGCCTCTGGGGCTGGGCCCGTGGCACACACGATCCTGGGTGGGGCAGGCGAGTCTGGTCAAGGAGCCGCCGGTGGGACCTGGGGGCCAGGCAGGCGCCCCCTGGTTTCTCCCTCAAACAATGCCCCCTCTCGACTCCCAGGACGTGTGAGCCCCACCTCCTTGCACTCAGCCCCCCACCCCCCACTCAGCTGGGACTGGCACCTGGGCCAGGACACCCGACAGCGTCACCCTTAGCAAAATCCTGAACCAATGCCCGGTCAGCTGAACAGCCACCGAGTTCCCAGGGGTCACCCTGGTGCCGAGCTCCTCTCCGGAATTGCCCTTCCTGAGTCTACCACAATTCTGCGACCAGTAGGCAGGGGACTGGGTAAGGTGGTCTTTTGTCATTTACTCGCTAAGTCATATCTGACTCTGGAACCCCATGGACTGTAGCCTCCCAGGCTCCTCTGTCCACAGGATTCTCCAGGCAAGCATACTGCAGTGGGTTGCCGTTTCTTCCTCCCGGGGATCTTCCCGACCCAGGGACTGAACCTGTGTCTCTTGCATTGGCAGGCGGCTTCTTTACCGCTGTGCCACCAGGGAAGCCCAGGGGGATACTTGAAAGTTCTCCAACCATGAGAACCTCTACTGGGCTGGGAGACTGATGCCCTTATCTGCAAGCCTGGCTTACGGCCTCCGGAAAGGAAACCGGGCCCAGTCCCTGCCCATGATGTTTCCTTGAGCCTGTCCGGGCCGGGCCCCACGGCTGCAGGCCCAGGGCTCTGCACGCACCAGCAGACCTGCACTCTTCTAACAGCAGCTGTTTCCCTCAGAGCGAGGCTTCTGTGGAAGCCGGGCTGCTCAGGGGAACCTGGGGGGACTTCCCGGGGCAGCAGGCTCCGGAGTGGGGAAGCAGGGAGGGCAGGACGCATGGCGGGAACGGTCTGAGCAAAGTCTGGGAGACCGGGGAGTGAGTGACTTCTGGGGAGCAGAAGGGATCCAGGGACGGGTGGGTGGTCGAGGGCAGAGGGGAGGGTGGGGGTGGCGAGGGGAGGGCAGAGGTGCAGCTGGCACTTCCGGGTGGGTGGGGCCTGCAGGTCACTGAAGGGCCCCCGGGACCACCCTCCACTCACTCCTCCGACACCGTGTATCTGTCGGCCAGCGGCTCACAGGCCACGCTGCCGATCCACACGCCGTGGGCCACGTCGCTGAACCGCCGGCCCAGGTTCCTGCCGCGGATGGTCAGCTGGGTCCCGCCATCCAAAGGGCCACTCAAGGGCTCAATCTGCCAGACAATCGGAGAGACGGGAGGATGGGGCTCTGAGGCTGGGGTGTCCGGGGAGGCAGGTCACCAGGGCTGCCACGGGGGACGTGTGTGTGAGACACGCAGCCTGCCAGGGACACCAGTGTGCAGGGACAGAGCCAGTGCTGTTGGAGGGGCGTTTCCTGGGGACGCCGAGATCCAGTCCCTGTGGCCACGGGGACCCATGTCTGACCACATGACCCTAAATCCCAGGCAGAGCTGGCTGGGCCTGGGACAGGCAGGCGAACCAGGCTAAGGCAAACAGAACCCTTCCCTGAGACTTTTTCTTAATTGAAATGGAGTCTCGTGGGTTACCCCAGTTTTCCCCTTATCAGCAAGGGTACCCAGACCTCGCTATAAAGATACTCAACCCCAGCCTCTCTTCCACCCCAGACTCCAATGCCACCCCCATGCCTGGCCCGTTCGCAGCCCTCACCACCTTCTCTATGCAAATCATCTCCTTTCTCATCATTGTCCCCCAACCCCAACTGAACCATGAGCTCCATGAAGACAGGCATGTGTGTGTTCACTGCTGTGTCTCCAGCCCTGGGTTGGAGCAGCAGGGGGGAGCTGGCACCCAGTGGGTGCTCAGTGGGTGACACAGTGCATGGGGGCCCGGGTGTGTGCAAACACGTGAGCTGCGGGTCCCTGAGCCCACGTGGGGCGCTGTGCGTGTGCACATTCAGGTGTGTGGGTGTGACAGGCCCCAGAAGTGGGGGGAGTGGGGGTGGGGTGCTTACCGCTCGGATCTCGGGGGCGGGGCAGGTGCCAGGCGGGGGCTGCAGGGTGCCCCGTGGGCGGCAGCCATCGCTCCACACACACAGGTGGCCCAGATCCTCACGGCCCAGGCACTGGGAGCAGTCGGGGCTGCCCACGGCGCAGTTGTAGACCTCCACTGCGGGAGACACGGAGCCGGCCCAGCTCAGCTGGGTCCTGCTTCTTAAGAGTCAGGGCCCAGGAAGCTCTTAGTACCTTCTCCAACCCCCAGCCCCTCCCCAGGGGACTGCTAATAATAAGCACAGTGCAGCCACAGCCCCGTTAACAGTCATCTGCACAGGGATCCTATCCAGTGGGGGCTGTTTATCAGCCCCAATTGACAGATAAAGAGACGAGGCTCAGAGAGGCAGAGTGACTTGCCCGAGGTCACACAGCCTGTGAGTGGGAGAGCTCGAGTCACAGCCAGGCCCGAGTGGCTCTCCTGAGCCCCCAGCGGAGCTCTGGGACGCTAGGGAACCACTGAGCCATGCGGGCTGTGCAAGCCTCAGGCTCTCAGACAGGCCCAGGCAGGAGTGCAGGGTGGGTCCCCAGGGAGTACAAGCTGGTTCTGGGGCTTCTGCCTGGGACCTTATAGTACAGAAGTGGGGAAGGGGGTGGGGTAGATGTGCACAGGCCCCACCTCCTGCTAAACAGGCCCCTGGAGAGTTGATTCGACACGTATAATAAGAGCAAGGCCACCCACCACCATCTAGGGGCGCAGACTGTGTCCCAGACAGCCCTGCAGGGCTCTGCATGCATCGTCTCAGCAAACCCTCGCCCCCGCCCTCTGTAACCAGGCCTGCGCTTCACGGGAGGACCCTGAGGCTGAGAAAGGGCAGGTGAGTAGGTGCTGGGGGGCAGAGCCACGGGCATGCGGACGCCCCGAGGGTGTGGTGCCAGCCCAGAGGAGCGGCTCCATAGTGAGGTGCGGAGTGAGCAAGCCAGCAGAGAGGCGGGGTTGGGACCTGAGAGACAGTGTGTGTCAGGAAGTGGTAGGGGCATACCCAAGCACTGGATGGAGCCCCCCAAGGCTGAGTCCCACCCACTGTGGCCATGTGAGGTTGGGGGGCGCCTCCCACCTGTCATGGGGTCAGGGCTGTCCAGGAACCGGGCTGGCTGCCCCTTCAGCTGGAGGCTGAGCGGAAATACCTGGCTCTTCTGGGTCGTGTGCAGCTGCAAAAGACGGGGAAATGCGTGACGGGTGTGGACACTGTCTGGGTCTCTGTTGAGGGGAGGGCACATCGGGGGAGAGACGAGGGCAGGGCCATTAGGGGCAAGGGGACCAAAAAGGGGAGGCAGAAAGGAAAGCGTGTATGTATCTGGACTCGGGCCGGCCTGCCCTTCCCCTCCACCCTGCTACCCCACGCCGTGACGCCCTGTCGCTCACCACCACTTGTTTGCAGCGTACGGCCGATTCGTTCACCCACACAGCCTCGAAGGTCTCCTCCAGACCGAAGCTACACTCCAGGGCTGCACCCTGCGGGACACGGGAGTCAGGGGGCGTCCAGGCAGCACCCACTGCCCCCCACCTTCTTCAGGAGGCCAGAGATTGCTGTCCCGAGGGGTGGGCGGGGGCTCTCTCCATGGACTGCGTCTCCTCCAGAATGTTCCTTCCTGGCCCAACGTCTGACAGAGGCGGGGGCGGGCGTGGGGTGGGGGGATACACACGAACACCCAGAACTCCGGCTTTGTGCTCTCACACCACTTAAAACCTCACCGACGACTTCCAGTGGCCTAACCCCGGGGCCTTCCACGCTGATGGTAAAGCCCCGACTCTGGCACGAACGACACTTACAAGGTTCATCCCAGGAGACTCTGCCTGCCCTGCAGCCTCAAAACCCCCCACGGCCCGGGATCAGTCACAGGACGCGGGTCGACAACGCACATGCCGTCCTGCCCTCAGCCTTTGTCCAAGTCCATACTTCCACTCCAGCAAACCTCAACACAGCCTTCAAAAGCCAGCTCAAACGTCCCACGTTCCAACCCAACAGCTTTCCCAGACCGCCCCTCACCCAAGTCACGGCGACACCCCTCACTTGAGCGTCCATCCGTTTGGCAATGAATATTAGGGTGTGTGCTGGGGGGCTTCATTAAGCTCCGACAGCCTTCCCCAACTTGCTCCCCTATGCCCTGCCCAGGCTCTGTCTACACCTGTCTCTCCACCCACTGGGGAGGAGGTGAGAGGGCTGGGTTTCGGGCCCTCTGACACCTCCAGGAAGATGGCAATTGAAAGAGCTCAGGCTCAACCTTAACACAGGCCCACTCACGTCTGAATTCCACCTCTGTGACCTCCTAGCTGTGTGGAGGCAGCTCCTCCTCGGAGCTGTGTGGGTCTCTAACCTCAGCAATAGAAAGAGACTCCCCTACTCTGCAGACTCTAAGGAAACTGGACACCGTGTGTCTTTAGTGGGTTGCATGCTGTGGGCGCCTGATATATGCTGGCTGTGATCAGTATGCAGGGAGTGCTCAATAAATGCTTTGTTTGGGGGGAAAAAAAATAAACAGGGCCTATTCCCCAATGCCATCTTGCCCTCAGCCCAGCACAGGCCCCCTGGGAGCAGCCATCAGTAAATATTTGCTGAGTGAACAAACCCAGGTTTCAAAAGGGCTAGGCCAGCTGTGGGGCAGGACTTCCGGTTTATGTCCCTGTCGTTGGTAGACACGTTACCCTGAGGAGCAGGCAGGTCGGCCACCCCCTGGCCCTGCCCCTCCCCGCTTCGCTACGAAACTGACACAGGGAAGTGGCTGTTGACAGGCTGAGCGCTCCTGTATCCCTGCCACACGGAGCCGGGTCTCCTGAGCCCCTGGCTCACGGCAGCCGGCCAGCCTATCTGGGCTCTGCCGAGTGTGAGCTCCGTGGATCGGGCTGCTGCAGAACCCAGGCGGAGTCAGAAGCAGGCCCAGGGGAAGGCGGGCCAGGATCATCAAGGCCCCAGGAAGGCAGACGGGGGCCCCCCAATTGCACTCTGCTCAAAAGCAGGAGGCAGGACCCACACTCAAGCCCTGGGCCTCCCTGACCCAGACTCCGGCGGCCCAGGGGAGCCGCGTGGCCTTCCCCTGCTCCGAGTGCCCCGGAAGCTCTGCCCTGACCTCCATGGGGAGGAGCCCCAGGACCGAGGGCACAGCCCCCCCAGCCCTTCACAGAGCAGCGTCCCCTGCCATGAAGAGGCTCCCCGGCACGTGGCCCCCACGTGTGACAAGGCGTCAAGGGCCTCAGCTCCCCCGTGGAAGCGACAGATGGCGAGTCCCTGAGAGCTGGGGAGGGGGTGGCTGGCACACGTCCAGGACTCATCAACGCTTCCCACCCAGGACGCTCCTCCAGGAGGGACTCAGCAAGGGGAGGCCTCCATTCCCCCAGCCCAGTTGGGTGGCAGGGGTGGGGGGGCGGCACGCAGGCGGGGAAGGCTGGTGGTGGGGAAGAGCACTGGACAAGGAGTCCAGGGCTAGGGTGCGAATCTAGCCCGATGCCGTGTCCCTGGAGGCGTCTGCTTCCCCTCCTGCTTTCCCCACCAGGACGATGGGGATGGGGTGGCCAAGGGGGTCTTGGGCCATTTTCCAGGGAAGACCTGTCGGCCTCAAACTAGGGGCAGGGTATGTCCAGGGTCACAACCCAGCCCGGGGGAAGGGCAGGGTGGACATGGACAAAGTCACCCGTGGGCTGCAGCACTGGGCGGGGGCTGGGCCTGTCGGGGGGCGTCACAGGGGCGAGGGTCTGGGGTCCTGGCCAGACCCTCCTTTCCTGCAGGAGCTAGGGGCAGCTGGCTGTCCCCAAGGCCGGTGCCCACCACCCACCTTCCTTCCCCCTAGCTCCATGCAACCAGGGCAGGGTTTTCTCCAACAGAGCCCAGAAACTCAGGAAGAAAACCGAAGCACGGGGCTTCCCGGGTGGTCTAGTGGCTCAGATTCCGAGCTCCCCATGGAGGGGGTCTGGGTTCAATCTCTGGTCAGGGAACTAGATCCCACGTGCCACAACTAGAGATCCTGCACGCTGCAACTGAGACCCAGGCAGCCAAATAAACAAATAAGTGGAAAAGCAAAGCATGGGCGGTGGGCCCTGCCCCCGCTTACCTGGAAGGCGGCGGCACTGGCCAGGTGCACCGGGATGCTCTGGGAGCCGCCGGTAGGCATGGGGGCCAGGGGGGAGGGCAGGATCTGCGGGCACTCCCGAGGGCTCTGCAGTCAGAACACAAGGAAGCGGGGCTGACCCTGGGGTGTTCCAGAGGAGACGGGATTCACGACCACCCCAGCCAGCCGGCGCAGTCCCACCTCCCTGGGGAGGCGCTGGGCAGCTTATGCAGAGAGGAAACGCTGCTAATAAAATAACAGCCACATCCACCGCCGCCCACACACCATCTCACCGGATCCTACGGGCGCGAAAGTGTATTGGCCCCACTTCATAGACGAGACTGAGGCACGGAAAGAGGCAGTAACCTGCCTAGGGGAACCCCATGGCCACTGCACGGAGAGCCTCTTAGGGGAGACCGCCCCGGCTCTGGGCCTCATCTTTCCCCAGCTGTAAAATGAGGCGCTGCACTCACTTTCTGAGGCTCCCTCCAGCTCTGGAATTCCAGTTTCCAGATGGACACACGATGAATGATTCACGAAAAAGGAAACCACAGACTTCGGAGCGGCCCATGAGAAACAGGGTGTGAGGCTGCACACCCCTCCCCACTGCCCGGACGCGTCACGGGCCCCGAGCAGGGGGCCTGGGCGTCTGCATTCCCATGTCGGATGTGAAGTCAGCTGTTCAGTCACTCGGTCGTGTCTGACTCTCTGCGGCCCCCGGGACTGCGGCACGCCAGGCTTCCCTGTCCCTCACTACCTCCTGGAGTTTGCTCAAACTCAAGTCCATGCCAACCAACCAGCTCATCCTCTGTCATCCCCTTCTCCTCCTTCCTTCAATCTTTCCCGGGTTCTCGGGCCAGAGACTGCGGCCTGAAACGGAGGACCAGGGTGAGAGACGGGGACCCGGGGTCTTTTCTCAGCTTTGTTCATCAGACAAGGAGCTCCTTGAGGGGACCCTCAGGGGCCCAGCGTGAAACCAGAGCTTGAGGGACATCAATGCTTCATTTATTATTGTTGACCACGGTCATAAATAGCGACCACGGTAGCGACGGTGGTTAGCAGCCAGCACCCACAGCCCTCAACATGCACCTGGAGAGTTCTGAGCACGCTGTGCTGTATTAATTCACCAAACTCTCTTCCCAAACGCCCTGTGAGGTGGATACCACCGTTATACCCACTTGACAGACTGGAACACTGAGGCACAGAGAAACAGAGTGGCATGCCCAGGACAGGGCGGGGAGCACAGCGGGCTCTAGTGGCGCAGACCCTGCTGCGGACCCCCAGGCCAGACACCGCGCCCAGACGATGAGCTTCCCTGGGAGCGCTGCCTGTTGCCGACCACAGGGGCCAAGGAGGCCGCCCAGCCCGGCCACCACTGCAGGGCTGCAAGGCAGGAGCTGGCGTCCGGCTTGCTGTGTGACACGCAAGGCCGTCCCTCCCCTGAGCTGCCGTCCTGAGCCGTCCCATGTGTAAGCCCCGTGGAATTTCGGGGAATGGAACCCACATGTTTCCAATCGGGTTTCACCACTACTGCCAGCCCGCTTCACAGCTGGCCGGGGGCCCTGCGGCTGCGACCCTGGCTCCGGCCCAGCCGAGGGGAGGTGGCCAGCAGGGGTTGGAGGCGTGTGAGTCCAGAGGAAATGACGTGGGACCATCCCCGAGGGCCCTACTCTCCTTGATCCTCATAACGCACCGTGGATGCACTCTCGGAGTGGGCAAGCCTGGAAGAGTGTGGGTGCACCTCTGCCCTCTTCTAGCACCGCCCCCAGGGTCGCTCATCTCGCCTGGGGACAGCTGGTCCAAGTGTGCCTGCCTCTCCCCGCCCCCCAGGCCTGCGGTATGGGAGGACTGACCCTCCTCCCTGGCCCCAGGGATGGGCAGGCACCCAGGCCTGTCCTGGGCTCAGCGATTGGTTCGGGGAGTGGTTCCAGTTCCCCTGGAAAACTTCTGCAGAACCAACGAGAAGGAGGGTCTCCTGGGATTACCAGGGATCAGGACCCCACCCGTGGCTGCTAAGGCGTCTTGTGGCCAAAGGGGAGGGCCTGCCGGAGCGTGGAGGCCACTCGGAGGGGCGGGGAGGCCTTGGTGCCAGCTGAGCCCGAAGGGGATGCCGCCCCTGGGACTCTGCACTCACACAGGCCGACTGGCCTTGCTGGGGCTGTGGCCGGCAGCTCGCAGAGAACCCCGGCCTTCTTGTCCCGTCCCAAGCCAAACCATTCAAGCCTCAGAGACAAGCTGAGTGGCTTCTCCCCCCTGGCCAGAGTATCGCCTACAGGCTCAGGAAACCACGGCCCGACTCTGGGCAGAGCCGAGAAGGCGGGAGAACAGGAGCTGGGGGGACAGCGAGGTGGGAGCCCCAGGAAGCCCAGATGTCAGCGCAGGGCCTGCGGGCCGCGGCGAGGCCTCGCCTGACCCTGCGCTGGAGCTCCCAGCCTCCCCCAAGGTCTTTCCACACGCGAGGGTTCAGAGCTCGGGACCCACCCCGGCGGAGCACCAAGTGGCCCCACTGAACCCACCCGACCCGCTCCCTCCCTGCCTTTCTGCGTCGCCCTGCCCCGCTTCTATACACTGCCCCCCACGTTCCCACCAACCGCCCTCTCCACCAGCTCCTAACAAAGCCACCTTCATAGAGGTGCCCACCCAGGGAACCTGACCCCGGCACCTGCCCAAACCCTCGCCGCCTCTAAGGCCTAAGGTCACCCCGCCTTGCGGAAGCCACCTCCTCCAGGACAACTGGAAGGGGCGGACGCAGTGGCCTTCTCCACTCCCCGCCCCTCCTTGGAAAAAAGCTGCAGCCCGCCTCGCAGCATCCTGTACCCCCGCTTCCTTCCTCTGGGGCCCACGAGGCAACGGGAAGTCAGGAGACACAGTCCCTGGCTCGCGCCTGCCCAGAGACCCCTCTCTGGCCTGGCCCGAGCCCTGTGGCCTCCATGACCGACCGACTGACTGGCTCCAAATTAAATGCTGGATTAAGCAGCAGGCCAGGCTCAGGCGGGGGCAGCCTCTTCTCCCTCTGGACTACCATAATCCTCTAGACAGGCCCTCTCTGTGCCCCCAACGCATCTCTGACCCGCAGACCTCGGCGGGGTGGGGTGGGGAGGGGGGTGTCCCTGGAGGCACTGCTCCGGAAACACTTCCAGGCTGGTGAGCTCCTATGCGTCTGTCAGAACCTGGCAGAAGGTTCCCCTCCTGGCGAAGTCCTCCCAGCTGAAGGGCCACCCACGGCGTGTCGGGTACGAAGCTGGTGTCGCTCCGGATCCCCCTTCTGAGACAGGCCCCCTTTCACAGATGGGGAGACGGGCACAGAGAGGTGTGGTGGCCTGCCCAGGGTCACACAGCCACGACTCACGTCTCAGGCTCTTGCGTTCATGACGAGGAGGGCAGAACTGTGTCTAATCGGCTGCTTCCCCAGTGGGCACCAGGGCTGCTTCCTAGGGATGCAGGACGGGCCGCAGTGACCTCTCCCTGCTGGGAGCCAGCGCTTTCGGGGGTTACGCTGACTACCTCAACTGTGCCATCTAGAAAATGGGTGGGAACTCCCCTTTTCTGGAGAGATGAGCTGCAGGCAAGAACCTGGTACCTCACCCCGAGCCTCTCACGGCCCTGATACAAGACGGAAGATCCAGCGGGCGGGCCTGACGGGGGATGAGCTGGCATGTGACCTGGCACCATCCTGGGCCAGCCATCCCAGCCTGGCACCCACCGCAGCCCAGCTGTCCCAGCTCAACCAGTCTCGGAAGCCTCACCTGGTCGTCCCTGGCACAAGGCTGGGACGGCCGTAGAGTCTCTCTGGGTGAAGACGTGAAGCCACCCTGCAGGTGACCACACTCAAACCACCCGGCAGCAAGGTACGTGGCACCTCGGCCTGGGTCTCTGCCCGTCCCTGCCCTCCCCAACACACCTGCCCCGTGTAACTGATGGCACGCTGTTCCCTAGCTCAGGGTGCCATCAGGTTGGCCGAACAGGAGGACCTGGGAACCTGTGGCTCTGGAGGTCACTCGCTTTCTCCCCCCAGTGAGAGCCACAGCAACCCCCAGCCCTGGGGCCCCAGTGCCCATGGGAGACGGAGGCTGGGGTCTTTTGGCCCAGCCCCTGAGTTGGGGAAGCGGGGAGAACACGGGCTGCCAACAAGAGGGGCTTCGATTCAAGCCCCAAGCCTGGTACTCCCTTACCCGCGAGGGTCGCGGAAAACAAAGATAAAATTGAAAATGATTATGATGTGCAGGAAGGGGCCTTGTCCTAAAAGGCTGGAAGTGTAAATAGGTGCAGGCTTTCTGGGGGTCAGCTGAGCTAAAAGTATGGGCTTTCACCCCAAAATGCCATGTTGAAGAACTGGTCTCCAGGGGACAGTCAAGGCCATGTAATACCCTGCACGTATCCGAACACAAAAAAGAAAGAGGCGCGCTCAGCACGTCCAACAACAGCGGATTGGAGGGGCTTCCCTGGTGGCTCAGATGGTGAAGAGTCTGCCTGCAATGCAGGAGACCCGGGTTCAATCCCCGGGTTGGGAAGAACCCCTGGAGAAGAGAATGGCAACAGGGGATTGGTTACATGCACTGTGACGAGCCCAGCACCGCGGATGTTAAAGTTGGAGCCAAGGAAGACAATGTAATGACAGGGAAATGTTCTCAACATGCTAAATAAAAAAAAAGACAGTGGCGGCAGAGGGCACCCCTGGGCCTGGCTTACCGTGGGATTTGGCGAGGCCTCACACCGAGACTGGTTGGAGACGCAGGCGTGCTGCTGGGCGCACCAGAAACAGGGCCACTGTGCCGACAGGCAGCTGGTGCAACTGAAAGACCGGGGGGGCTCCCTCAGCTACCTGGCTCCCCAACCCTGTGCCCAGCAGCGGGGACCCGGGACACAGATCCCAGCACAGTGAAACAAGGTCTTGCTCAACATCAGAGCTGCCAGAGGGGCTTGGCATTTTGTAAGATAATGAGCTCCCCAGTGCAGGAGGTATGCAAGGAGGAGACAGGGAAGCAGGGCCTCCAGGGGACTAATCAAAGCACTTTTCTGAGCTTTGAGTAGCCTAGGTGCTCACAGACGCCAGGCACACTGGGTGATGAGAGTCTGTTGCACAAATGGGCCGTCAGCTGAATAGCCAAAGGTCCCGTCTGCCTCTGCGACGCCACCATTTTTCTTGAGGAGCTTCCCCGAGAGCAAAGCCTCCTGCCCCCACAGGCAGCTAGCCCCGACACCCCACTCACGCTGTGTGTGGGTACACCTGCCCAACCCGGCCGCAGTCGTAGATGGTGAAGCTGGCCCTGACGATGCTCTGCCCCTGGACCCTCACCGACATCTCGACGGTCACGTGGTCTGGAACAGAGCAGGGCATCCAGGGAGAAAAGGACAAGGGGACACGAGGGGCCCACCGACACCAGCAGCTGCGCCATCAGGACCCCCCCATGCCTGAGAGTCCACCATCCGAGGGCCCCCATCAGCCGTCCCTGCACCCTGGACCGTGAGGTGCCTACCTTGATGGGGCGGGAAAGGCGGGAACTGATCCTTGGGCAAGAGGTTGCAGTAGGCGATCTGGTGGCCGAAGGCTGGGCCCGGGACCCGAGCCACTGTGTGGATGCCGTGTCCATAGTCACAGGCCATCTCCATGCCGCTGAGGCTGGGCAGGCTCCCCGAGATCTGCAGGATCATACCCTGGAAGCCAGGGACCCTTAGCTGGGGGTGTGGGAAGGCCACGCCTCACACCGCCCCACCCTCACCCTGGAACCTGGGGAGAAGAGGTTGGTCAGTGGCCTTGACTTCAGGGCCATGGGGATGCAGCCTACATGGGCCTCAGTTTCCCCCTCTGCAAAGTGAAACTGACCACCTTACAAGAGCCAGAGGCCCTGTACAATCTGGCCCCTCACCTTGGATGCTAGCCTCTTAACACTCTCTCAATCATGAGTCTTGTTCCCACCCCAGGGCCTTTGCAATGGTGGATCCCTCTGCCCAGATGCTCACGCTGGCTTCCTATTGCTGCTTGGATGTTATCTTGCAATGAGCCCCCCACCACCCCGACCTGATCTAAAATGTCAATACTACCCCCCGCCAAGCCGCTTGCTCTGCACCCCGTCCTCTGCTCTGCTTCCTTCTTCTCCACAGCACTTATCACCATCTTGGCATTTTATCTTGTTTCCGCTCTCTCCTCTGGGAGTGTGTCCACCCCTCAAGGACCAGCAGTTTGCCTCTCTTGTTCACTGCTGTGTCCCCAAGTCCAGGACTGTACGTGGCACAGAGTAGGTGCTCAATAACACCTAGTTATTGATGAATGACTAAATGAATGAACGGATGGACAAAGCCCCGGACTGCCTGCTTGACCAGAGGACGTGTGTGCAGGACTATGATGTGTAACAAGGGGGAGCGGGGGGCACGGGAGCCCCGGCTCCTGTCAGTCATCAGAACCATCATGTGACAGACGAGGATGTCTGCCCCAGAGAAGTCTCTGAGGGCAGGACTGGGGCGGGGGGCGCCCAAGCCTGTCTGTCCCTCAGCTCCTGCTCCCTGGAATCTCCTGCACTGAGGCTGTCTGCTACAGGTGAGCAGGGAGCCAGCTGCGGCAGGCCTAGGCACTCCTGGACATGGATTGTGGGGGCAAGGGGGCAGCTACTTGAATTCAACTCCCAGCGTGGGCACTTCCTCACTGTATCATCTTGAACAAGCCACTTTACCGCTCTGTGCCTCAGTTTCCCCATCTGGATGATGAGGATGTTAAGAGCGCCCAGGCACTGGTCTCACCATCTGCCTCCAGGTCCCCGGGGCGCCACACCCAGAAGGCTCCACCTGTCGGGTCTGGGGGCCAGGGGAAGGGCTGCTCTCCACCCGCACCCCTGAGCCCGGAGCTGGGGTCCTGGCCCCCCCGGACTCACCGGGTACTCCTGGTGCACGTTGATCTCAGCTGGCAGGACGGTCACGGCGGGGCAGCGGCCGGGGCCCGCGCTGGCACTGGTCCAGAAGTGCGGCTGGCTGGAGTTGGCGCAGTCCTGCCGCCTAGTGCACCTGGGGCGCCCGCGCAGGTCAGGGTCCGGGGCGCCCCACCCCCGCGGCCTCCCGGGCCCAGCCTGCGCCCCAGGGCCTCACCGCGTCTCCAGGGCACACCAGCCGCAGTAGGCGTCGGCCGCGCCCACGCAGTCCCCGCAGGTGGCGTGCGCGGCGCACGCGGCGACCTTCACCCTGGCCATCTGGAGACAGAGGCGGGGGCCCAGCTCAGCGGGGGAGGGGCAGCAGGGCGAGGGCCGGGAGAGGGTGGGGAAACTGAGGCTGTCACGGCGTGGGGGGCGCAGGGAACCAGGCTTCCCTGCAGAGGCCACGGCAGGCCGGAAGGGAGGGGGCCACGCTTCCAGCAGGAGCAGCCGCTCTCGTGCAGAGGCAAGGGGGCCTGGGGCTCAGCGCATCCTGGGGCCTCGTCAGGCTGAGGCCCGGCCTTACCTGGTGGGATGTCATCAGATACAGGTAACCGGGGTCCGCGGGGTCAAACTGCATCACGTGGTGCACAGGCTCCCCGTATGCCACCGTCACCACCTTCCGGCTCACCACCTGCATGCTCTCGTTCAGGTTGATCTGGGGGGGTGTGGAGGGGGCTGGCCATCAGGGGATGGGGCACCAGGAGGGCGTCCCCGGGTAGGGGCAGGCTGGGGACTGGCCCTGGTGGCGGGGCGGGCTGCCCCGAGCTTGGGAGTCTCAGCCTCGGGCCCTTCCAGGACTGGCGGTGGCAGTGGGCCCCCACGCTTTGTCCCCTGTCGTGCGCCCCTCCCCTCAGGACCCCCGCTCCCTGCCCTCGCCAGCACGTCCTACCCTGGTATGCACCGGGCCGGGCTTCACAGTTAAGAAAACATTCTCTGGGAGGCTGTGGGCATCATGCCAGGGAGTGGGGACCTGGGTTTGAATTCTGGCCTTGACATTTACAAGCTGCACAGGCCCCAGCCATCCGACCCCTCTTGGAGCTCACGGGGCTGAGGCCGGCACCCGCCCTGCGGGGCCGCGGGCCGTGCTGGGGAAGGTGCAGGCGAGGCGCTGCTGGGGCCGGGCCCTGGAGAGGCGGCAGGGCCACTGGCCTCACCCCCCACCTCTCACACGCCCATCTCACAGATGAGGAAACCGAGGCCCAGCGGAGCCAAGGGACTTGGCACGAGTCCTAAAAGGAGGAGGCCTCAGGGTCACGATGGAGGCCTAGGCCCGCCTGACCCCAGCTCCAAGGCTGGGCCCAACGTCCAGGCGGGAGGAGGACCAGGACTAGCTGGGGTCTGGAAGCTTCTCTGGCTGAGGGCCCTCTGCACGTCCCCGAGACCTGACAAGGCTGGTCAGAGACTCCACAAACTGCTCTTCTCTGCTGATCTCACGTTCCATGTTGCCTTGTCCAGGCCTTGTCAAGCTCTGAGCTGGGGCGAGGGGGCCTCCACCCCCCAGTCCTCCTCCCTGGGCTCCAGAACCTTTAACAGCTGCTCCCGCTTGTGGAATCAACGTGTTCTGGCATTCGGGGCCCTGACCGTCCACTCCATCTTATTCCACGAGCCTCCTCTCTAGTCACTAAACCCAACTCAACATCCAGCCCCCATGTCTTCACCCTGCTGTGCTCCGGTCTCAAACACCTTCCTCTCCCCCTTGGGCCGGGAGCTGTCCTCCCAATGTCTTCAGCAAAACAGCCTCCCTGACGCCCCCCACACCCTAAACTGCAATTGCTCTCTCGCCAGCCCCTGGGACATGCCTCATCCCAAGTGGCCTCTTGGCAGAGTCTGTCCCAGGCAGCTTGGCCCCCTGCGTCCCCCAGGCATCCAGCAGACATGTTTCCCCTCTTTCCAAAGTCTACCAAGCACCTGGCATGCTCTGGGGCCTGGGCTGGGGGCTGCGATCAAAGCCTCAAGTGAGGCGAGAGTGGGCAGCAGATGACCGGGCATGAAGCAGGGTGGCGGTGCTGAGGTCAGGACTGAGGGGCGGGGCAGCCTCTGAGCTAACTGGACTTGGATTCCACCCCGGGTCCTGCTATGTGGGCTTCCCCTGTGGCTCAGCTGGTAAAGAATCCGCCCCGGTGGGACCTGGGTTTGAATTCTGGCCTTGACATTTACAAGCTGCACAGGCCCCAGCCATCCGACCCCTCTTGGAGCTCACGGGGCTGAGGCCGGCACCCGCCCTGCGGGGCCGCGGGCCGTGCTGGGGAAGGTGCAGGCGAGGCGCTGCTGGGGCCGGGCCCTGGAGAGGCGGCAGGGCCACTGGCCTCACCCCCCACCTCTCACACGCCCATCTCACAGATGAGGAAACCGAGGCCCAGCGGAGCCAAGGGACTTGGCACGAGTCCTAAAAGGAGGAGGCCTCAGGGTCACGATGGAGGCCTAGGCCCGCCTGACCCCAGCTCCAAGGCTGGGCCCAACGTCCAGGCGGGAGGAGGACCAGGACTAGCTGGGGTCTGGAAGCTTCTCTGGCTGAGGGCCCTCTGCACGTCCCCGAGACCTGACAAGGCTGGTCAGAGACTCCGCAAACTGCTCTTCTCTGCTGATCTCACGTTCCATGTTGCCTTGTCCAGGCCTTGTCAAGCTCTGAGCTGGGGCGAGGGGGCCTCCACCCCCCAGTCCTCCTCCCTGGGCTCCAGAACCTTTAACAGCTGCTCCCGCTTGTGGAATCAACGTGTTCTGGCATTCGGGGCCCTGACCGTCCACTCCATCTTATTCCACGAGCCTCCTCTCTAGTCACTAAACCCAACTCAACATCCAGCCCCCATGTCTTCACCCTGCTGTGCTCCGGTCTCAAACACCTTCCTCTCCCCCTTGGGCCGGGAGCTGTCCTCCCAATGTCTTCAGCAAAACAGCCTCCCTGACGCCCCCCACACCCTAAACTGCAATTGCTCTCTCGCCAGCCCCTGGGACATGCCTCATCCCAAGTGGCCTCTTGGCAGAGTCTGTCCCAGGCAGCTTGGCCCCCTGCGTCCCCCAGGCATCCAGCAGACATGTTTCCCCTCTTTCCAAAGTCTACCAAGCACCTGGCATGCTCTGGGGCCTGGGCTGGGGGCTGTGATCAAAGCCTCAAGTGAGGCGAGAGTGGGCAGCAGATGACCGGGCATGAAGCAGGGTGGCGGTGCTGAGGTCAGGACTGAGGGGCGGGGCAGCCTCTGAGCTAACTGGACTTGGATTCCACCCCGGGTCCTGCTATGTGGGCTTCCCCTGTGGCTCAGCTGGTAAAGAATCCGCCCCGGATGCAGGAGACCTGGGTTCGATCCCTGGGTTGGGAAGATCCCCTGGAGAAGGGAAAGGCTACCCACTCCAGTATTCTGGCCTGGAGAATTCCATGGACTATACAGTCCATGAGGCCGCAAAGAGTCAGACACGACTAAGCGACTTTCACTTTCCCCACTATGTGACTTTGGGGCACTCGGTTCCCCTTGCAGAGCCTCAGTGTCCTCATCTGTTAAATGGGGATCACAGCTTTGCCTCCCTTGAAGCAACGTGAGAATTAAACATGAGGATGGCTGTGATATGCCTGTTGAGGCTGGGTAGACAGTGGTGCCTAATAACTGCGGCTTCATGGGTGGGGGTGCGGGAGACTCCTGGACAGATGGGGAAACCACCCCAGGTCCTGCAGCTGGGAGGGCAAGAGCCAGGAGCCACGTGCAAGTGTTTGATCCCGACCACAAGCCCCCCTGTCTGTGGACCTTCAACGGAAGCTGTGAAGGTTGAGAAGGCCCCCTGCCCCTGCTCCCACGACTGGGATCTCCCCCAGGGATGTCAGCAACTGGGGTCCCGGGGCCGGGCAGGCTGGGACTCTGACCCCCACTGCTCACCACCAGCCTGTGGCGTCTGCCCGGGGAAGCTGAGCAAATTGGATTATCAGATCTGAATCAATTAGACCAGGGCCTGGTGCAGGTCGGAGCCAGGCCAGACGGCTGATGCTCTGGAGAGGCCGGGGGTAGGAGGTGGCTGGAGGGCTACCCAGGGTCCATGCCCTCCCCTGGGGCCGCTTAGTAGGGAGACTGACTCCTCTCAGCCAGCTCTCGGCATCTCGGGGGCGAGAAGCATTACCTGCAGAAACCAGTCACCTTGGTTGGGAGCTGGGGCATCCTCAGAGGCTGGTGGAGGAACGGAGGAGGAAACGGGGGAAAGGGAGAGACCCCCACTTGCCAGGCTGTGGCCTCCCCCACCCCCCGTCAAAGCCCTGCAAGAGTCTTGAGAGGCTGAACTTTCAGCCTTTGATGGCTGGGGACACTGACGCTGGGAGAGAACACCTTCACTGCGCCAGGTCAAACAGCCTGCCAAGTGGCAGAGCCCAGAGACTTGAACACAGATCCGCCGGCTTCTGAAGCCGGGTCCTGGAGGCCCCCAGAGGCAGGCCCCCTGAGCTCTGCTTCCCTCGTCTGCACGACGGGAACTCACTGGTGTGAACCGGAGTGGAAGGAACAGACGTGGAAGACGCCGTCTAACCTGTGGGCCCCCCACCCCCGCCGAGCACCCCAGCCCGGCCGTACCTTCAGCAGCCGCCCGCTGACCGTGCCCAGGAAGACCACGGTGTAGTTGCCCACGCTGGCCACAGCCACGGAGGAGAGGCCCGGCGCTCGGAACACGGGCAAGGCCTTCAGCGGCTGCAGGACGGACAGCGGGTGCTGCAGGTGGGCGGCCCCGCAGTCCAGCTGCTCTGGCTGCAGCTGCAAGAGAGACAGCGTGTCAGACCGCGGTTCCAGAGCCTTTTGCAGCTCCCAGTCCCCCGCGGCTGGCCGGGACCTCCGACCGCCGCCTCCGAGCTTTCAAAGTCCTGCTCCTGCTCTGCGCTGGGCTCAGGCCCCAGTGCAAGCAGGACCACGTCTCCGAGCCCAGGTCGACCCCTGCAGCTGGCTTCAGTCATGGAGCTGCCCTAGCAGAGGGGTCCATCCTGGGTACACAGGAGCTCGCCAGGAAGGGTCACGTGAGGGAGGCAAGAAGGCTCAGGGAGGCCAGCCTATGCCCCAGCTTACCTCCTGACACCCCAGAGGTGTCCCTCCTGTCTGGATGGGTCTCCATAGCAACCATGGGGTTTGTCTCCCCTCCGCCAGATTCCTGCTCTGACCCCAGCAACCCCCACCCCCCAACTTCCCAACAGGTTACTAGACAAAGGTTGTGGCCTCCCTAAACTGAGGCCCCAACACATCCCTTCATCTGCCCACATTACAGATGGGCAAATTGACGCCAGGGGTGTCCAAATGCACACTCCTGGCATCCACGTCAGCCCCAGCTCACAGGAGCGGGATGATCTTTTGAAGGTTTCTTGTGCAATTTGAACAAAAATACAACACAGGCCTCCAGGAAGTGCCTCTGAGAAGGCAACTGTGCAGATCCACCAGGATGTGGACCCAGGGTGGCCCAGGAGAGGGGATGGCAGGGACGGCCAGGATGGAGCGCACCACCCGGCAGGGACGGCCCAGCCCGGGCGACACCACCGATCTGCACTGACGGTGAAGGAGACTCTGGCTGGGAAAACTCACAGGGCGTCACGGGGCCTTTGCGGAGAGATGGACGCGTAAACGTTAAACAGTCACAACAGCAAATGCACCGCAGGCCACGTGTGCTGGGAACTGACCCTGCACCAGGCCTGCGGTTTGCTGAATCCTGGCCCCGCTCTGAGATCCCATGTCACAGATGGGGTGACTGAGGCTCAGCGGGGACGTGGCCCGCTCCAGGTCACCAGCTGCGACGTCAGGTCACCAGGACTAAAGCGGGCAGGACTGGCTTTATGGCATGGCTTCAGAGAGCAGCTTTCCTCCCTTATCTGTGCTTCCTGCATGCTGAAGCCACCAGTGATGTGCCCACACGGGTTTTGTACACAATCTCGGCTAGTGTTCAAAAGCAAACCATAAATACCAGATCCTTCATTCTTGGAAAAACAAACACAGCTGAGCCCTGAGCCCAGAGATGGGGTGGAGCTGGGGAGAGCCCCGGGGCCACAACCCACCACGGGGTGGCCTTCCGCAGGAGAGATAGGGGCGACGTGAGCAGGTCACATCACTCCCGAGCCTCGGTTTACCAAGCTGTGAAGTGGGCACATCTGGGACTTCCCGGGTAAATCCAGTGGTTGAGAATCTGCCTGCCAATGCAAGTGACACAGGTTCGATCCCTAGACTGGGAAGACCCCGGACACTTTGGAGCAACGGAGCCCATGCGGCCCAACTACTGAACTTGTGGTCCAGAGCCCGTGCTCTGCAACAAGAGAAGCCACCTCAACGCAAAGCCCCAGCGCCGCAACGGGTTTCAGAAAGCCCGCGCGCAGCAATGAAGACCCAGCACAGCCAAAACTAAACACATACATAACTTTTAAAAAATCTTTAAAAAAACCCAACACTGGTGCATCTCCAGCGCCTCCCTCACAGGACGCGGATCAGACGGTTCACTGTGGAGCACCAGCATGCAGCGTGGCCCACGGTAAACGCCCTGGAAGTGTGAACTGGCACTACCGCTGTTTCAGACGTGATGGTCCCTGACATGACTGTTACCAAGTGGAATTTAGGGGTAATTCATGCCTGCCTCAGAAGCTTTCTCACCTGGACCCCCGAGACCACCTCAAGACAGCCGTCTTCCCATAAAGGAGGCTCTCCTGGGTGGCCCTGCTCTCTGGGCTGACTCTGTTCTCAACATTTCCCCTGGAACAGAGGTGCCAAGCGAGCCCTATAAAGGTGTGGAGCACTCCTCTGCAGAGAGGTCTCAAACCATCCCTCTCTGATGGTTGACAGGATACTGAGAATAAGCCTCACATCCTAAACCTCCCTCACACCCCTCCCAGGGGCCTGAGGAGCCGGGGCCCGTCCCTTACCCTCCCAGCTCCACTCCCGCCACGGGCCTCGTCTCTGGCCCTCGGTCCAAGCTGGGTCCTGCCCCAGGGCCTTTGCACGTGTCAGTCCCTCTGCCTCGGATGCCGCCGCCCAGACTGTCTTATCACTTTTCGCTCCTCATCTTCCAGCTTCGGACCTACCCTATCTGACTCATCCTCTGTGTTCATCGCGGGGTCTGAGTTGGGGGACGGCCCTGGAAGGCAGCTGCCCGCTCCTCTTCCCAGGGCCCACTTCCTTTCCCGGGGCTGCAGGAAAGAGGTGAGGCAGTGAGCAGCCAGGAGAGCGGGCACCTGGGCCCCAGACCTTCATGAGGACGCCTTCCCCAGGGGTTGCGTAACTCCTCTTTCCTGGATATGGATGAGGGGCGTCATTAAATAATATGTTGTTCTAAAATTAACATTGCAAATCCTGGCCCAGGGGACGCAAGCTTCCTCCCTGCATTCTGGGGGCGGCGGGGGGCAGGGGGGGGCAGGAAGGGCCACCTGGGAGGCCCAGGGGACACCTTTGGGGTTTTCCGCGATGTGGGTCCCCGGTCCAGCAGGGTGGGGGGTCCTGGGAACTGCATGGACCAGGGTGATTTGCGGGCCAGGGCGGCAGAGAGGGCCAGGCGGGACAGTCTGGGAATCTGACTCTGGCCTACCAGCCCCGAAGTGCAGAGCCATTAATTCTGCACCGAAGGAATTCTCTAAAAAGCCTTTCCTCTGACTTTTTTTTTTTTTCCTTATCCTAAAAATAAAAATTTAAAAAAAATTTAAAGGAGAAGTCACCCATTGGCTGCTCACTGCGCAATCTGTGATCTGAGGGGGAGGCTGGCTCCCCGGCCGCCAGGGGAAATCACAAGGCTTCAACTGCCTCGAAAACGGAAGCTGGACATGCACGTCCAGTGGGCAGGCGAGCGAGGCCTCTGCTCTTGGGGGGATACGGCCGGGGAAAGGGGGTCAGCGGGCTCCGGGGACCTGGCAGCCGGCCGTCCCGAGTGTGGCCTCAGCCGAACTCGGTCTCCAGGGGGCGGCAGTCGGCTCCAAGGTCCAAAATACCGCCTGCCCTGACCCTGTGACATGGCCTGAAATTCCTCCGTCAGCACCGGCCCGCCTTCGAGTCTCACTCGGCCTTGGTCTTTCACAACACCAATTCCCCGGGTGCAGGGGGAGGGCTGGGCACTCACCGTGGCCTCCTCCAACCCACGGGGGCCACCTTCCCAGCACAGGACTGGCCAGCCCCTCCCTGGCTCCTGGCCGCCCCGGGTCAAGCTGGCGCTCAAGGCCTGGGTGAGCTGGCTCCTGCCGGCAGCTCCGGCCTGGAGTCTCACTTCCCTCTCTGCCTCGCCCCTGGCTCCCACCACACTAGTCTCTGCCCTTTCTCAAATGTGGCCACGCTTTCCTCCCAGGGCGGCTGAACCTTCACAAGGCTGTTCCTTCAGCAACCAACGCCCTTCCCAAACCTCTGAGCCCCTCGGACTCCCCCGTGGCCCTCTAGTCCCCCTCGTCCTGACCCTTGCTGCTCCCTTTGCTGGGCGTGCCCAGGCAGCAAGCTTTCAGCCCGCCTTCAAGATGCAGCTTCAAAAAAAAAAAAACAAACCACCACCTCTCCCCTCCTCTGTGCTGCTCACCACTTTGATTCCTCCATGAGCTCCTTTAGGGAGGAGACTGTGCTCTGGGTTTAACTAAAGAAAGGAAACTACTTTTGACTAAAGTGTGAATGACTGTATTCAGCTGCTTCTTTGCCAAGCAGAAATACTGAGAACAACACCGCCCATGCTGGGTGCTGGTGAACTGAAGGAAAAACACGAGTCAACTGTATGTCGACGGTGGGTGTGACAACACAGGTCTTCGGGGCCAGGCAGCACCTGGCTGCTACTTCTGGTTCCTCTGAGAACCTCAGTTTATCCCTCTCGAAAATGGGATGAGCGGCAGGCGGCTGCTGGCCTCAGCTCTTTTCCAGGAGAGTAGAACACTCCCTCCCTTCCCAGGCTGGCAGGCTGCCTCCTGGGGCCAAAGCTCAGCTCTGCCCACTCTCACATTAGAGCGCTGACATATTGATTTCACTACCAACTGTAATTGTGTTGACTTTTTCTCCCCAGGAAGCCAGTGGAACAAGAGCGTCCAGAGCCTGCTTCTCAGGCCTCCCGCCTCCTGCCTGCAGACCCCACCAAACCTCAGCCCCACGGCAGGTGGCTCCAAGGAGGATGAGGCGTCAACAGCCGACTACAAACCCCAGCGGTTCCGCCCCCGGTGTAGACAACAACGGCTGTGGGGCCTCTGTGTCTGGGAAATGGGGGGCACCTTCCTGCCTCGAGGTTTTTGATTGCTATCGAACCCTGATCCCAGGAAGGTGAGGTTTCATTGCCGAGGAGCTGAAAGAACACGATCACTTTGGGGTGTGAAGAGCAGGCAGCAGGGGGGCCTGCGCTCATCACAAGGGGCTGGGGGCTGGACCGAGACCCTCCCCAGCTCTGACACAGCAGCCGGAAGGAGCCTTCACAACTGCACAGCACCATATGCAACGTGCGTCGTTGCTTCAGCCGTGTCCGACTCAGTGTGACCCCATGGGCTGCAGCCCCCCAGGCTCCTCTGTCCATGGGATTCTCCAGGCAAGAACACTGGAGTGGGTTGCCATGCCCTCCTCCATGGGATCATCTCAATCCAGGGATCAAACCTGCGTCTCTTATGTCTCCTGCATTGGCAGGCGGGTTCTTTACCACTAGCACCCAAGGGAAGGGCATGCAGGAACTATCTGTGCTGTCTTTATAACTTCCTGAAAACCTAAAGTTATTCCAAACTAAAAAGTTGTTTAAGAAAAAAAAAAAAAGATGGGACATCTTTGGGGGTCCACTGGTTCAGAACCCACTTTGCAACGCAGAGGACACAGGTTCGATCCCTGGTCAGGGAAGTAAGATACCACGTGCTGCAGAGCAGCTAAGCCCACACACTGCAACTACTGAGTCTAAGTACCACACTACAGAGTCCGTGTGTCGCAACAAAAGGTCCCGCATGAAGCAAGAAAGAGCCCGTGTGCTGAGGCCAAGACCCGGTGCAGGTGAGTAACCAAATCAGTTCAAAAAAGAAAAAGAGGGACCTTCCTGGGGACCCAGTGGTTAAGACTCCGAGCTCCCACTGCAGGCGGCACGAGTTCAATCCCTGGTCAGGGAGCTAAAATCCCATGCGCCCAGCTGCGTGGCCATCAGAAAACAAATGAAAACTGCAAGCAGGTGGTGCCCTCCCACAGCTCTGCAGCCTTCAGTGGCTCCCCGGGACCCTCAACACAAACCCAGACTTTGTTCCCGGGCCCTCAAGCCCTGGTGCACCTGGCCGGCCCCCTGTGGCTCCCCTCAGCCCCTGTCCCGCGGCACCTTCTCCCTCAGTGTGGACAGGAGACAAGGGCCTGGAGGGTGCCCCAAGGACAAGACTGGAGAAGCAGGAGCCGGCAGGGCCCAGCAGGGTGGCAGTGGAGGTCCACTACTCTCGCCGGGAGAAGGCCATGGACAGAGGACCTTGGAGGGCTACAGTCTGCAGGGTTGCAAAGTTAGTGAGCGACTAACACACACACACACGCCACACAGACACACACAGAGACACACACACACACCCTCAAAAGGCAGGCCTAGAAACAGGGCACGCACTGAACGCTGCTTCCCGCAGAGCTCAGCTGAGCAGCATCTCTCCCAAGCTTCCTCCGAAGCTTTGTGGTTAAAGGGGAAGGGTCCCTGAGGCCTCCGAGGGCGCCGGTCAGCTCCAGGTTTGAAGCCACCCCCGGGACCCTCAAACCCAAACTCCTCCCAGCCATGTCAGCCTGAGAGGCCTCCCGGGACACAACCCCATTGAGTGACCGTCCACAGAGGGTAAACTGAGGCATGGAAAACCTGGGCTACTGTGTGCGGGCCCTGGGAGGGGGCAAGACAGACCCAGCTCTGGCAACAGCCCCCACACCAAGGAGGAGGCTGCCTGCCGCCAAGAGAGAAAATAGCAGCATCTCCCCGTTGGCAGTCAAGATTCTCACTTCCTGGGGCGGGGGACCTGCGGGGCAGGGTGGGAGAGAACAGCCAACCAGGCCAGAGGACTAGTCAGCCAGGAGGCCTGGCTCTGAGCCCGGGGGGAAAGCTGGGGAAACTGAGGCACGGAGTGGGCAGAGGCTCCCTTAGGACACACGGTGTGGTTATCCCGACCTGGCCTGAATCAGGCAGGAAAAACCAACCAGTGGCAACGGATACAGCAGCTGGCATGCGCCCTTCCAAGCTTCTGAGAGGCCCGCCCCGGTCTCCCAACCCCGACCTCCGGAGCAGGTGGGTCACCCAGAGCCAAGGGCTGTGCGGGTCAGCCAGCCGGGCCGCCCTGAGCACCACATGTCCACCCACCCACAACGGGCACCCCTGACCTGCCAGTCTGAAGGGACAGCCCCAGGCTGGGGTCAGAGGCTGGGCTACACTGCCGACCTGCCGTGTGTAGGAGCTGAGCACTCTCCCGGCGTGTTCCCATTTAACAGGCAGAGAAACTGAGGGTCCTGAAGTGCCAAGTCTCTCAACTCCCTGTGAGCTGCCCCACCCTCACTGAGCTTCCAAGTCCTCATCTGTGAAATGGGGACAGGCCCTGCACCCGCCGCAGCTCACAGCAGCCCCCAATCCTGGGCGGGTACAATGTTCCCAATTAGTTCTGCAGGCCACCGGGCAGAGACCAGGATGCTCGAGGAGAGGAGGGCCCCCCCAGGAGCAGCTGCTCCCCTGCTCCCCGAAGTTGAGCATCAGAGGCTGGACCATCCGTGCCGCTCTCGCCCGGGGCCTGCCTGGGAACTGCTGCTGCGGCCGCTGACTCAAGCAGCCCTTGTTTTGTTAGCTGGACGCGGCCCCCTGGACACCCAGCTCCCCCTTCTCGAAGCTGTTTCTCATTCCGGCCCAGCCTGGCTGCGTTTCCAGCCCTCCCCCTGGGTCCCAGAGGAGCCCAGGACGGGGTGGGCAGCCAGGATTCAGGCCAAGGGGGCGGGGGCGGGGCCTTGAGATGTGTATAAGAGACAGGTTCCAGAGCCTTTTGCAGCTGCCTTGCGGGGTTTGGGCGGGGGGTGGATGGTTCGCCAGTGGGGGCGGGGCAGCTCCTCGCCCTGGGGGGATGGGTTTGGGTCCCCACTTCTTCCCCTGAAGGGACGAGGGTCAGGAGGAGCTGGGAGCAGCTGTCTCTCCTGGGGACGCTGGGCCCTCCTCCTCCAGGGGCTGAAGGGGCCTGGAGGCTGGAACTCACACCCTCCTCCCCATCCTCTGGGGTGCTGGCCTGGGTCCCAGAGTCATCTTACAACGGCTTGTGACCACAGCCCAGGGCAGTTGGGCGGGGGGGCCCTGAGCAAACATCTCTGGGCTGGGTCCCATGTGCTGGAGACACGGAGACATGTCCCCTCTCCCTAGCTGCCAGCATCCCAGTCCAGGGACCGACCCGCAACGGAGAAGGGGCAGCTTTACGACTGCAGCGACGCAGTAGCACCAGAATCACAAGAGAAAGCAGAGACGGCTTCCTGTGTGCAGAGACCTCTGCCCGGAGAACCTCATGGAACCCTCACCAGATCCTCACTTGCTACTGCTGCTTTACAGAAAAGGAAGCTGAGGCACAGAGAGGTCCAGTGACTTGCCCTGGGTCACAGCCTGAAGAGCCGGACATGAGCCTCACACCTAGGCAGGCTGGCTCCGGAACCCCACAGTCCCGCCACCCCCCTGCTCTGTTGGGGACCACCAACAGCTGCTGGGAATTTGGCTGCTTGGAGCTGGAAAGGCCCTGGGTTGTGAGCTGGGGAAACTGGGGCCCATCAAGGAGATGACCACCTCCAGAGGCTCCACCGCCTCCATCACAGACGGTAGAGGGCTCTGAGAGGGGCTGGGGGCAGAGGCAAGCGCCGATGGTGGCTGAGTTCCGTTAGTGGCCCGGCCTCCGCTTCAAGGCCTCTGCCCACGGCCTGCTCCCTCATTATTTACCGATCAGAGCAGAAAGCGCTCCGTGATTAACGCCCCACTGGGGCCTCATGGGGCCTCGTAATGGAGCTGCGAGCTTCCTCCCTCCCCCAGCGCATGATTTATTGAATTTCAGGGTGACGGATGGTGGACGGGGCGGGGCGAGCTTTGCTGGCCCGGCTGATCGCAGGGGCACTGGCATCGCACCGGGACCCAGGGCTGCCGGGGACAGTGGGTGGCCCGGGGTCCTTCCAGGTGGCCTGCTGGGCTCAGCCCTGGCCCAACACGGGCTTTGGAGAGAAGGGAAGCAGCCGAGCTCTGGGGACAGCCGGGATCCACATCCACGCTGCCGGCGCTAGGAGACTTCCAGGGCCTGTGCCCACGCGGGGACCAGCTGGTTTCCATGGCGACCCCCATGCCACTGGCAGAGCCAGTGGGCCCTCGGGAGTCACCTGGTCCAGCCCCAGTGGGGGCTCCCGCCAGCTCCAGGGAGGACTGATACAGGGCCGGCAGCGCTGGGTCTGCTCCAGAGCCAGACCGCCCGTGTCTCACTCTTTCCCCAAGGCCTTGCTGGCTCCCCACAGCCCACAGGACAGCGTCCAGACCCTTGGCCTGCACCCCAGGCCTCACAGACTTCTCAGCTTCATCTCTGCCAGCTACCCAAGCCATGTTCTCCTGCATTTCTGGACCTCTGCCCCAGCCGTGCCCTCTGCCTGGAAGGCATTCCCCAGCCCTATCGGTCAAAGGCTCTGCTGCAATACCCCCGCCTCCAGGAAGCCCTCCCTGACTGCCTCAGAGGAGGCTGGTCAGCGTGCAGCTCTGGCTTGGGTGTTCTACCTCCTGTCTTGATCTCCTGCCAGACTATCTGGGGGCTCCTGGAGGACAGGGGCAGGGGCTGATTCATCTCTTTTGAGGGGCTGCTGGGTAACAGAGCTGAGCCCCCCTTCCTGCCACACTCCAGGGCACCCTCCACCAGGAGCACAGACAAGCAGGGCATGTTGCCTGGAAGGTCTGGGCTCTGGTGGGTGAAGTCGGAGATGGCTGTCATCATGGGGTCAGGAGCCCCGCACGCAGGGGACCTGGTCCCACCCTGGGACCATGCTGGGCACGGGAGCTCTCGCCACAGCCCCAGCAGGGGAAGGACATCCCTGGGTCTCAGGTCCTTCACCTTCAAGAGTGACCCACCCACCCCTTCCCACCGAGACCTTGAGGGCCTCTGTGGCTCACACCCATCAGGTCAGCATTTTCAGAGCAAACAAGAAGGGAAGGTGATGAGTGCGGACTCCGAAGCCCAACACCTGCTCCACCACTGTGTGACCTCAGGCAAGTCACTTTCCCTCTCTGGGCCTCTGTTTTCCCTTTCTGTAGCCTGGGGGTAATCCTAACCCCGTTCTGTTTCTGTCAGGGTTAAAAGATACACACTGCATGCAATTTCGCAAAGTGCCCAACAGAAAATAAGTTCCCAGGAAGCAACAATAATAAGATAATAATAACGATGCTGCTGCTGACGGAGGTTCTGGCGGCACAGTGAGGGCTTTCTGGCCACCCCGCAGCCCAGTTCAGACTGGGAAACTGAGGCCCAGAAAGGGGAAGGGATCCCTCAGGCTTCTCTTTTGTACACACTGCGTCTGCTCTCTACCCTCCGGCAACCAGAACCCAGAACCCGGCCTGCTTCCTTCATCTCCATGAAATCCACCAGCCGTGGCCGTGGGCAAATCAGACACCTGCAGAGGGAGATTCTGCAGGGCCCGAGCCAACGCATGCACGGCCTCCACTGGACTCCAGGCAGCCCTGTTCCCGTTGACGGCCGAGCCCACTTTACAGATGGGGAAATACAGGCCGGGAGGAGGAGAGTGACTGGCTGGAGGCCACAGGGAGGAGGTGCAGAGGCAGGATTTACATCCAGGGAGTCGGCACCAGGGTCCAGCACCGATCCGTCCACGGCTCTGGGCGTGGCGGGGGCAGTGACGTCCCCTCCACCTTCCTAGTGAACTCCGGACCCTGAAGCACTGCCCTGCCCCAGGACACAGCACCATCCCGGGCTGCGGTCAGGGCAGAAAGCAGCTGTCAAGTTACTCAAACCGACCACACCTCTCACTCATGCACCCAAAGGGCCAGGGCTAACAATCCCCTTCTCAGAGATGAGTTTTACCAGGCACCTTCCCTGATGCCCTGACTTCCCCAGGAGACCCGATCAGCAAGCCCCAGCCCCCAACTTGTGGCCTGGCCTCTGCAGACATCCTCGCCAGCCTCACGCTGCTCAGGAACTATGTCACTGCAGTGGCGGCTCCCGGCTTCCATCTGGGCCCAGCTGGGAGGTGCAGTCACAGAGGGCGTTTCATGTCAATACACAGGCCCTCCCAAATTTCCCTGGGGTGTGGGGGTAACTGCAGACCCCCAGCTGAGAGCCCACAGCTAACACGGGAGGACATCCACCGCGGACTCCAAAGCCAGCCAGCCAGTCTGCAGACCCTACTCTGTTAACCAGCTGTATGAGACCCTGGGCCTCAGTTTTCCCATCTGTAAAGTGGGGATAACAGCACTCCCTGCCTCACAGGCCAGGAGCGGGGGCTGTGAGAGCAAACACACTGGTGCCTCTGAAGGGCCCGCAGAGCTTTCTTCTCAGAACCGGGAACGCAGCCGTGGTTCCTATTCAGCCCAGAGAGCCGTCCACACACCCCTCAGGAGCACCAGACACGCAGCGCCGGCACCACCAGTAGCAGTGGTGATGCCAGGCCTGGTTTATTTTGGGGCGTGCCTCCCACCAGGGAGCGTGGGCTTGGGGCACCCGACACTCCCCTCTCTCCCCACCACCCCACACCCCGCTCACCTGCAGGGCCTGGTTTGGCCCATCTCCTCCCGCCTCTGAGTGCTCCCTGCCCCAGCGGCTATTCCACACACTGAGCACACTTTTCCCAGAGGTATTTCTCTTCTCCTGGTACCAGTACCTCCACCTGCCATGGCCTGAGTGCTTCATGTGAGATTTCAGTTCAGGAGGAGACACTGTTCCATTTGACCAGGAGACGCATGGAGCCCAGAGAAGGTAAACGACTTACCCTGGGTCACACAGCTTACAGGCAGGAGGACGGCAACTCACCATCAGCTTTACCCTAGTGTACCTGGCGGTCAAGACTGATGACGTGCCCTGGGCAGAGAGGTATGGTAACCATCTCCTGGCCGAGGAACCTGTCTGTCTCTCTAGGCTAGAAGGTCATTCTGCCAACCCCGCTGGAACCCCCATCCTAAGTTCCACCCGGTGTCTCTGCTCATACCCTTGACTACGGGGAGCTCACTCCCAGCCTCCAGCCCAACTCCAAATGGAAAGCCATCTTGCAAGCTTATCTCCCTCCACCTCCACCCTGTATTTCAGCCCCTAAATCGGTTCAGAAAACGCCTTCTTGACAACGGGCACCCACCCACTGCCTGCCAGTTTAAAACTGCCTGAGCATTTTTTTTCCACCTTTACTATAAAAAGACACCTTGAAAATGCAACATTGACATTTCCCTGTTGGTTTTCTTTTTGATTTTAAAACACGAATTTTCGGTCATTCAAAGGTTGAAGGGAAAGACCCAGGGAAGGGAGCTGGACTCAGCCTGCCCTCGCCATGCTGGGTGGCTCTGTGCCTCAGTTTCCCCACCGACACCACGAGGCGACCTCCCGTCCCACTTTCAAACCACATTCACGAAGTGAGGGAAGGGATTCGATCTACACGCGATGCAGGCTCATTCCCTCCCTCACTTTCTCAGAATAGTCCAAAGACCCAAATACGCCCAAAGCAATCAGCGACAAAGCTGAGGGCCTCTGAAGCCTGGGGGCCAAGGTTCCCCACCTCTTCGCTGTCTTCAAGGTGGCGGGCAAGGGGCAGAGCCTGCCAGGAGAGGAGCTGGAATGTCCAAGGCCACCCCGAACCGGGGCTCTGGAGTTCCAGGCCCCGAAGGAAAGAGCATGATGGTCGGGTATCCACAGGTCTGGAGAAGCCACCTGGCTTGGGGGTCAGACATCCCTGGAGAGGAGATGAGAGACCAGGGTCCTGGCCCCTGTGGTCAGCCCCACCGAGGCCCCCTGCTGCGGCGGCGGTCAGGCCTGAGGGGGTTGGGAGGGAGACGGACTCTAGGCCCCTGGTACTCACCCCCGCCCCCGACCGAACTCACTCTCTCCCCAAGAGGCTCCCGTCTCAGCCCCTACCCCGCTTTCCACCCCAGTGCCGGGCTCCCTCCTCCATCCTGTCTGTCTCCACCTCTGGGGCACGCAAACCCGTCCAGAGCCCCTGCTTCCCTCCATGCGCTCAGACCAGGCCCGCGAGGCCGCTCACACCCGTCCCCCAGGAACGAGGCCCGGCTGGCTGCCCCCACGGCTGCCCCAGCGTCCGCCACAGGGCCCAGCACGCGGTAGTTGCTTAAGAAATACGTGCAAATACAGGAGGAACCCACTTGCCTGCAAGATGGCACCAGCCTCCTTCCTTCCCCCCCTGCTTCTCCTCTGTCCTTCTCAACTAGCAACTTTCTAAACTAGCTCCGCTAAATATAACCCCAGTAACTGCAAGCACCTGCGCCCAGCACGCTGCTAGGGGCCTCACCTGTGGCATCTGATTTAATTCCACCGCAGTCCTGGAAGGGCGGTACTTTTGTTATCACTCCCATTCTACAGACAGGGAAACTGAGATGCTCCTTCAGGTCGGATGCTCTGGCTGAAGCCCTTAGAGTCCCCCACCCCCCTACCCCGTGTCCCCAGACACAGCCGTGCCGAGGGCAGGCCCGCCTACCGCCCCAACCCGGCTCACATTCCCGATCCCCGGCCCGGCACCCTGTTCACCCTGCACCGCCCCAGCCCGCCTTGCTGCTCCAGGCCCCCGGACCTGTGACCCTTGACCTGGACCCCTTCCTTCTTCTGCTGCTGTCTTCATGAGCCCAACTTCTGTTCGCCCACCCACCTGCGCTTTGACACCACCCTCCCCAGAGGCCTGGAGGCCCCTCTGTGCTCCCCCATCACAGCGCCCACGCCCTGGCCACGTGTCTGGCCCTCCACTCGCCTAGCACGGTCCACAAGAGCAGATGGTGAGGGAGCCTCCACTGGGCCCCAGCAACACCGCAGGGACTTATGGCAATGTTTCCTGGGTCTTCAGGGTTGCAGACTAAGCCAGGAGAGGTCACTGGTTGATGTCCAGGACTAAGCTCAGACGTACTACTAACACCCCGGGCGCCCGCTGTGTGCTGGGTACTGAAAATTAACTCATTTGGTCCTTATCAATCCTTAGAGACAAGGGTTGACGGTTGGATGGCATCACTGACTCAATGGACATGAGTTTAAGCAAGCTCCGGGAGTTGGTGATGGACAGGGAGGCCTAGTGTGCTGTCGTCCATGGGGTCGCAGAGAGTCAGACACAACTGAGCGACTAAGCTGAATTGAACTGAACTGAATCCTTAGTGACCTAAGGTCCCCACTTTACAGAGGAGGAAACTAAGCCTCAGAGAGATTAAGCCACTTATCGAGGTCACACAGCTGGGAAGCAGCAAGAGCAGGATTTAACCCAGTGTGCGAAGTTCCACATCCTTAGCTTGTAAGGGGGGAGCGGGCAAGAAAAACCACTGCCCTTCCCACTGCCGCCTGCCCCCCGGGGCTAGAGGTCTGGACCGGGGACTCTGCACTCATCTGGGAGCAGCCCTGGCCTCTGCCCACAGCTGGGCACAGGGAAGGGAGGGGGGTGTGGAGGACGCAGGGAGAGTGCCAGGCAGGGCCAGAAATCAGCCCCACTCTGGGGTGGCAAGGAGGCACTGGGCCACTCTGTCCCTGGGGCGGTGTCCCTGCAGAGGCCCTGCCCCCCAGGAAAGGGAAGCCCCGGCCCCCTTCAGCAGAGTGACTCGCGGCAGCAGGCCAGGCCAGGCTGGGGACGAGGGACCGTGGGAACCAGGGCGGCTCCTGCCGGAGGGGGAAGGGAGGCTGCAGCCTGAGGAATCCCACAGATGGCCTCACACCGTGGGCCCGGACGGCCGCGCAGGCCTGGAAAGGCCCTTCCAACGGGGTCTCCCTCCAGGGACCAGGGAGACTCCACAGTCCCCTCCTGCAGCTCTGAGATCCACTCTGGACACAAAGCTTGTGTCCCACAGCCCGGCAGAGCTTGAGGATTTCGGGGCGGGGAAGAGTGGATGTCCCAAGCCCGGCGCTGGGCGGCTGCTGGCTCCCGGTCCGCCCACCCCGCTCAGCCACCGTGACCTTCACTTTCAGGGCAGCCGGCCAGCCGAGTGGTGGGCAGTGGTGGGGGCCAGGGCGGGGGCCAGCTCAGCTGCAGCGAAGGAATCTGTGTTTTCCCAAAGCTCCAGTGTTGGGCACACCCACAGGGGGAATAATTCATCTCGTGACCAGCTTGCTGACCAGCCCCAGGGAGGGCTCCTTCCCGTCCTCTCCAGGGAAGGCTGAGTTCTGCACTTGAAGAAGTCGAGGTTTCCGAGGGGAGTGGCCAGGGGTCCCCTGACTCAGCTGGGGATGCAGAAAGCGGAAAAGGCACGGGGGTCCACCTCTAGGGCCCCCTGAAGAAGGGACCCCTTGCTGGCTGGCTTCCTTGAGGACCACACATTTCCCTCCAGCGCCCTTGAGTCACGTTCACCCCAGATCAACGCAGACATCAAACCCCCAGCCTGGACACCCGCTCGCCCCTGCCAAGCCCAGCCCCAGGTGCCTGGGCCGCCTCCCCTTCCGCTGCTGGGGTACCTGACCCTGCCCCTTCCCTCCAGCTCCCACTCGGGCGCTACACACACAGTCCTGCTCGCCTCCCTCCCCTCCTGGAGCGGCAGCTCCCCACCCCAGCCACCCCGACTCCTCCTCGGACACTCACACTCTGAGCTCCAGGCCACACAGCCTGGACCCAGATCCTGCCTCTGCTCCTCCTGAGCTGTGTGATCTGCAGCAAGTTACTTAACCTCTCTGGGCCTCAGTTGCTTCATCCGTAAAACGGGGATGGGAACAGAGCCTACTTGAGAGGACTACTGCTTGAACATAGAGTCACGCTCCTGGGATGTGCTTAGTAGGCGAAACCCCCATGCCTGGTGCACGCTAAATGCTCAGTAAAGGTGCTGTTGCCAACTGGCAGCCTCCCTGGAGCACCGATGGGTTCCCAAATGCCAGGGTCCCTGTGCCGCCCACACTGGACTGCCTCCACTCCCGCGTCACCCAGCTCAGTGACACACGGGTCTGGTGCACACACTCGTTCCTCTCCCCACCCCCTGCCAGCAGGGCCCTGGCACACACCTGCCACACCCATGCACACATCTGCCAGCTCCCAAAGGCGGCTCTGAAGGGCCCACACAGCCAACCCTGAACACACCTTGGGCAGACACGGCACTCACGCTGGGCCCTCAGCCCACTGCTATGACCCTCACTTGCACACCCGACTCTCTTCAGAACATGCGTTTCAGATACCTCTTTAGAAGATGTGCCCCTCTGGCTCTCATCAGCGCACACCTAGGCACTCACCCACAACCGGATCGGCCCTGCACACCTAGACACGTGCACCTGTAAGGGAGCATTCTTATGGACTGCCCAACGGGCTCACACCGTATTCAGGCCACTGCCCCCCACCTCCGCTGACACCTGTATCCTCGGGTCAACACCCGGGTCTCCGCAAAAGCACCTGGGGCGCAGAGTTCACACTTGGGTCCCCATACACGCACATCTGGGTCGAGGTACGCTCACACGTGGGACCCGCTCAGCTGCACAACCTGCCCGGTTACCCGCACGCCCTCCCGTCGGCGCCCTGGGACGGTCCCCGAGCCCCGGCGGCCTGGGCGTCCTACCTGGATGTTGCGCTTGCGCTCGCAGGCCGGCCCAGTGCCCTGCACCACGCTGTCGAGCACGGCCACCACGTCGGGTGCAGGATCCACGAAGCAGGCGGTGCGCGCGGCGCGGATCGCGGCTTGCACGTCGGCGAAGCGGAAGGCGCAGAGCGCGGCGGGAGCCGCGCGGGCCCCCGGGGTCCCCTGCGGCCGCTCGAAGACCGCGAAGAGCAGCTCGCGCGTGGGGAAGACGGACACCAGGCGGCTGTAGAGGTCGCCGCGGCCCGCGCCACCCGCGCACTGCAAGCCCAGCTGGATGTAGGACTCCGTGAGCTTCTTGGCGTCGGCGCCGGCGCCGCGGGGCAGGCAGATGCGCGCCAGCAGGCTGCGCGCCTGGCTCTCCTTGTCGCCCGCGCGCGCCTCGCTGTTGAGCGCCAGGTACGCGTAGGTCTGCGCGCCGGGGCGCGGGTCGGGAGGGTGCAGGAAGGCGCGGACGAAGCCCAGCTTGTGCTGCTCCTTGGCGCCCTGCTTGATCTTGAGAATGTTGTCGTCGGAGGGGTTGAGGTCGAAGGTGAAGAGCTTGGCCAGGTCGCCGCGCGCGTCCAGGGAGCGGATGGCGATCTCGGGCGTGTTCTCGAAACGGTGGTCCTCCAGGCTGCGGTTGCGCGGGAAGAAGGCGCTGCCGTAGCCCGTGTACGTGGCGCCCACGAGCAGGCGGCTGCCCCCGGCGCCGGCCGCCGGGGGCAGGAGCAGCCCCACGGTGGACGCGTTGGGGTGGTTGGCCGCCACGTTCAGCATGCTGGGGAACACCGTGACGGGCGCGGCGGGCGGTGCGGCGGGCGGGAAGGGCACGGCCACCGCCGAGATGTTGCCCCGCCGCCGCAGCTGGCAGAAGCCCTGGTAGATGGAGCCGCACACGACCACCAGGCCCTGGCCCGGGTCCAGCTGCAGGATCTTGTTGTAGTTGTCGGTGAGGCGCCGCGGGTGCTCGCACGAGGCCTGCGGGAGCTGCGGGGCGTGACACAGCGGGCTGTCGGCCACCGGGCCCACGGCCGCCTCGGCTTCCAGGCTCAGGTTGGCGCCCGACAGCTGGTAGATGCGGTTGACGGCCGCCAAGTACACGGTCCCCGCCGCGCCGTCCAGGGCGAAGTTGTTGGTGGGCGTGGGCGAGGGGAACTGGGCTCAGAGAGGGCAAGGGCCTTGCCCTAGGCCACACAGCACTTCCACCTCCAGCTTCGGTGAAGACGCTTAGACCCTGGCCGTGGCTTCCGCGGCTCACCTGGCCTGCGTAGCCCCAGCTCCCCGGCATCTCCAGAGACCCAGCCCTTGGCTTGGCAGGTAGTTTGGTGTCCAGAGTGCCCGGAACCATCCACCATGCGCCAGACTGAAGTTGCGACCACAGAGAGCATTCTCCTCAAGGCTCGGTGGGGGGAGCTGCAGGATGTGGCAAGATGAGCTGGGAGACAGGAAGGAAGCTAGGAGGGGCGAGGGGGGTGGAGAGAGAGAGGGGTTGGGAGATCGGGGGAGGGAGATTAAGAGAGGCAGAGACACAGAGAGAGATGCCCACACAAAGAGACAGAGTGGAAGGGTTGGGGGGGGAGAGACAAAGAACGGGAGAGACCGGGAGGAGTGAGAAGGCAGAAGACAGGACCAGAGACAGGGTGGGGAAGGCTGAGGAGGATGAGAGGGGGGGGGATTTAGACAGAAGGAGGGGGGCCCCGGGGAGGGGACGAGGTGCCCTGAGGCAGCCCCCGCACCCCCCACAGGTGGCGCAGCCAAGTGCTCCCCACCAAGGCCAGAGGTGGGGACACGGGTCTCATCAGGCTGTCTCCTGAGTGGCCTTGAGCCCCTGGGGGTGGGGGATGCGGCCCCCGAAGCAGAACCTCTGGCTTCCTGCGTGGTGTGCCGGCTGGCTGGCAGGGCAGCAGTCAGACCCGTCCGAGGGCTTGGAAAGAGGCAGGCTGATGCGCACATCCTGATGGCAGGAAGCCGGGGCGTTTGGGGAAGTGGGGGCCTGCTGTCAGCCCCATGGGGCCCCGAGAAACACCCCCCCATCCTTCCTTCCTGGCCAGGTGGGAACAGGTGAGGGAGGCTATGCTCCCCATCACAGCCCAGACCCGGGGCACCACGTGGGAGCTCCCCCTACCCAGTTCTGAGAGGCTGGAGCTGGCCGGGGCTGCGGCAGGGAGAGTTGGGTGGGGTTCGGAGCCGGCAGACCGGGGCTTTCAAACATCATAGCTCTGCTCCTTAGGAGCTGTGCGTCTCGAGCCAGTCCCTCCAGCCATGGGGCCTCAGGCTCTGAATCTGTAAGGTGGGACAGAAATCTGAGCAGCCTCAGAGGCGGCTGCGAGGGCCGAGTGAGTCAGTGTGCTTGGTATGGTGTATGGCCGGGGACGAGCCTTGCTTGGGCGCCCGCAGTGGTCAGATGCCACGCGTGTGGGTGCGCCTCGTGACCTGTCATCACCGCTGCCCCCTGCTGCCCCCAGTGCCCACCTGCTCCTCCCGCGTGAAAGGAGAAGCAAGCCCGGGGCCGGCTTACCTCTGGCTGTGCCCACAAGCAAGCGTGCTAAGTCGCTTCAGTGGTGTCCGACTCCCTGTGACCCCATGGACCGTAACCCACCAGGCTCCTCTGTGCATGGGATTCTCCAGGCCAGAATACTGGAGTGGGTTGCCATGGCCTCCTCCAAGGGATCTTCCCAGCCCAGCCCAGGGATCAAGCCCGCCTCTCTTGCACTGGCAGGCGGATTCTTTACCGCTGCATCACCAGGGAAGCCCCACATGTGGCTGATCTTCCCCTAAATTTGGGGGGATTTTAGATCCTCCTAGAGTTCTAAATAAAGTGGGTGGGAGGCCAGCTTCCACCCTGTGGGCCTCCTGGGGCCATCACACCGCCCCCCACCCCTCAGCCAGGACCAAGGCCCCACTCTGGGTGCCCTGGGCTCTGCACGGTCCTGAAATAGTTCCTCTCCGCTTTCCCCTGATCTGTGTGCTGACCCTTGAGTCCAGGCCCCTGCCACTGGTCAAGGCCCCTTCCAGGCTGAAGATCAAGGAATCTGAGGGGGTGGTGCCCCTGCCCAGCTGACCTGGGGGTGCCCAGGCTCTGGGGTCTGAGGCCTGGACAGTATATCCTGTGAAGAAGACTGGAGTGTGAGGTGGGGAGAGACCAGGAGGACGGGATGAGGAGGGTGGACAGAGGTGGACGAGACGGGACAGAGGGCTCCAGGGAGACAGGGCCCGAGGGGGCGGGCGCAGAGGGAGCCACCAGGACAGAACAGGGGAGGGTGGGTGAAGCAGAGGCCAAAAAAGGAGAGACGGCACGGCACGCACGGAGTTGGGGTGCGGGGCGGGCCACGCAGAGACAGGGAGACGCCAGAGACATTCAGCGAGAAAGACAGACACAGAGAAAGAGCTGGGAGGAGAGAGGAAGGGAAAATAAAGCGCGAGAGACAGGCCAGGGCAGGCGAGAGGGAGAGGAACTCGAGCCACCGGCGACGGGGGCGGGGGCAGCTCCGAGCGCCGCGCGAGAGCGTCGTGCAGGGCGCCGGGCAGCCGACCCACCGACAGCCGAGCGGGACCCGGCGGGGCGAGGCCTCGGGCCGCCAGGGGCGGGAGGACCCGGGGCGCGTGCGGAGCGGGGCCCGGGGCCGTGCTATGATGTTTGAAAGCCCCGGTCTGCCGGCTCCGAACCCCACCCAACTCTCCCTGCCGCAGCCCCGGCCAGCTCCAGCCTCTCAGAACTGGGTAGGGGGAGCTCCCACGTGGTGCCCCGGGTCTGGGCTGTGATGGGGAGCATAGCCTCCCTCACCTGTTCCCACCTGGCCAGGAAGGAAGGATGGGGGGGTGTTTCTCGGGGCCCCATGGGGCTGACAGCAGGCCCCCACTTCCCCAAACGCCCCGGCTTCCTGCCATCAGGATGTGCGCATCAGCCTGCCTCTTTCCAAGCCCTCGGACGGGTCTGACTGCTGCCCTGCCAGCCAGCCGGCACACCACGCAGGAAGCCAGAGGTTCTGCTTCGGGGGCCGCATCCCCCACCCCCAGGGGCTCAAGGCCACTCAGGAGACAGCCTGATGAGACCCGTGTCCCCACCTCTGGCCTTGGTGGGGAGCACTTGGCTGCGCCACCTGTGGGGGGTGCGGGGGCTGCCTCAGGGCACCTCGTCCCCTCCCCGGGGCCCCCCTCCTTCTGTCTAATTCCCGCCCCCTCTCATCCTCCTCAGCCTTCCCCACCCCGTCTCTGCTCCTGTCTTCTGCCTTCTCACTCCTCCCGGTCTCTCCCGTTCTTTGTCTCTCCCCCCCAACCCTTCCACTCTGTCTCTTTGTGTGGGCATCTCTCTCTGTGTCTCTGCCTCTCTTAATCTCCCTCCCCCGATCTCCCAACCCCTCTCTCTCTCCACCCCCCTCGCCCCTCCTAGCTTCCTTCCTGTCTCCCAGCTCATCTTGCCACATCCTGCAGCTCCCCCCACCGAGCCTTGAGGAGAATGCTCTCTGTGGTCGCAACTTCAGTCTGGCGCATGGTGGATGGTTCCGGGCACTCTGGACACCAAACTACCTGCCAAGCCAAGGGCTGGGTCTCTGGAGATGCCGGGGAGCTGGGGCTACGCAGGCCAGGTGAGCCGCGGAAGCCACGGCCAGGGTCTAAGCGTCTTCACCGAAGCTGGAGGTGGAAGTGCTGTGTGGCCTAGGGCAAGGCCCTTGCCCTCTCTGAGCCCATTTCCTTGTCTGTAAAATGAGGAGAGTCGTAATAGACCTCCAACCGCTGGGAGGCTGTGGATGTGAAGCCAGCCCAGTGCTGGGCACACGGCAGGCCCTGGGTAACTGTCTGCTTCTCCCCTTATATCAGGGCCCGCAGATCCACTCTCCACCAAGAGCAAACTGCTGTACCCAGCACTGCCCTGCACAACCTCATGCCATCCTCACAGCCGGCGGAAAACGCAGGGGTCATCAAACCCATTTCACAGATGGAGAAATGGAGGGGGCATGCGCGAGGTGACAGTTTGAACCCGGTTCTCTCCAGATCACATGCTTTTCCCCCTCTGCCCGTTCATTACCCTCAGGCCACGATGGATCGTGGTGGTGGCCACACTGGACCCCCGGCTGGGCGTGCTGGACCCCCGAGAGGTGCTGGTAACTGCAGGCTGAGGGAAGGAAGGAAGGGAAGAGCCCGTATCTCCCCTAGTCATGCTAAGAGGTGGAGGGGTAGGGGGTATCCTCTGAGAAGGGATTTTAGAGGGGACACGGGGGAGATGGATGGTCCCCAGGCAGGAGGGTTAGGTGGTACCCACCATTAACCCACGCTGAGTTAACTAACCCGGAATAACCCACCCTGGAGTGGCTGCCAGCTACCCTGGGTCGCACTGTGATCAGGCCCTTCTCCGTGTCTGCTCAAGAGGAAGTTTCTGCTTGGGGCCCATGTATCTTTAATACCTCTCTAACATTTGTCACTGTCCATTTTTAATAGAGACGAGGTCTCAAGCTCAGCATTCTAGAATTTTGCTTATAGCTCCTTGTTTTCTTTATAATATTGGCACTTATTTTATGGCTTGGGCAAGTGAAGCTGGCTTTCCAAGTAATACCGATGTCAAGCATGCTTGATAAATGCGTTTATGGAAGTCTTTAAAATGTGGGTTGATTTAAAGGCAAATAGGGTCATAATCCAGGTGGTATGAAGAGTCTAACATTTGGGAACACTGATCCAACCGGTGTGCTTGGAGATGAGGACACGGTGCCCAGATGGGGCAGGTCCTTGCCTGGACACCCAGGGGTCCGGCGGCCAGGCTGGCCCAGAGAAGCGGGGGCCTGGGCCTTTCCCCGTCGCCTGGGCTGGGCCGGGGGGCGGGGGGTTCCCCATCCTGACACGTCTGTCCTCTGCTCTCTGGCCGCCCAGGGCAGAGTACAAGGAGGAGGAGGAGGAGGAAATGTTTTCCTTCTTCAATTGGAAAAAATAACACTGGGGCCAGGGCTGACAGGGAGGAGGGGGCCCTGCCCTCCGGCCCCGTGGGCTGGCCGCCTCCGCCAGTGCTTCCCCTGCAGGAAGTGATCCCCACACGCCCCCTGCTCCGCGCACCGCCGTGGTGACAGGGACAGGGTCCTCTGGGACAGCTCGGCACCCCAGCCCGGGCCCCCTGACAGCGCCAGGGGCCCCCCCGCAGCTCCTCCTCGAGGCTCTGCCCATCTCACTCGCCCTGGGAACAAACCTGACGGGTGGGTTTTCTCAGCCCCATTTTACAGATGGGAACACCGAGGGTCAGGGAGGTGCCACCCTTTGCCCATGGCGGCACGGCTTGGCGGCCTCTGAACCCCACTCTAGGCCACTGTGGCCCTCTCTATCCTGCCCTGGCGCTGGGGAGGCTGAGTCCCAGGCCCAGCTGTGTCTGCCCCAGCTGCCTGGGTGAGCTTGGTGGCAACTGCCTCTCTTTGAGCCTCGGTTTCCTCATCTGGCAAAGGGGAGGGTAAGCCGGCTCACAAGGCTGCAGTGAGAATGGAAAAACCGACGCGTCAAAGGCCTGGCAGGTCAAGAAGTAGGGCGTCCAGTGACTTTCCGCTCTGGATCACAGGGGTCTTCTCCCCTAGCCCCTCAATTGGGATCATCTGTACCCCACTCGGGAGAGGCCCCCAGACCCAGATGACGATGTCACCCTCATATCAGCTGCCACCGAGACGCGCTGCCGATGCCACTGCCGTTACCCACCCGCATGCAAAAGATCGCCCCTGTTAATCAACCTTCCGCCCGGTCTCCCTCCCCGCTTCTCATCAACCTGGATGCCAGGTTCAGAGACGCCTAGGGGCCTGCCTGAGGTCACACAGTAAAGAGTCGGCCTGAAGTGGCCCCTGCCCCCTCTCCAGGCAGCCCTGCCCCTCCACGCTGTGTCTCCCATCACTGTCTCTGCGTCCTACAGGAGTGGACAGGGTGGGGCCGGGTGACCCTCAAGTGCCAGCATGGGCGGGGCCACAGGACCCCTGACCGTTCTGGGTTTCAACTACAGACCCCTGGTGCTGCTAGGGAGGTTTGGTGGGTGTCTGCCCACGCCAGCTCTGGGGAAGGACCTTTTTCAGGGTTCTGGAGCATTCCGTACCCTAGGATGGATGCCCTGGGGGGGTGGCAGGGTGGGGAGCTGTCTCTTATACACATCTAGATGTGTATAAGAGACAGCTCAGGAGACAGCCTGATGAGACCCGTGTCCCCACCTCTGGCCTTGGTGGGGAGCACTTGGCTGCGCCACCTGTGGGGGGTGCGGGGGCTGCCTCAGGGCACCTCGTCCCCTCCCCGGGGCCCCCCTCCTTCTGTCTAAATCCCCCCCCCTCTCATCCTCCTCAGCCTTCCCCACCCTGTCTCTGGTCCTGTCTTCTGCCTTCTCACTCCTCCCGGTCTCTCCCGTTCTTTGTCTCTCCCCCCCCAACCCTTCCACTCTGTCTCTTTGTGTGGGCATCTCTCTCTGTGTCTCTGCCTCTCTTAATCTCCCTCCCCCGATCTCCCAACCCCTCTCTCTCTCCACCCCCCTCGCCCCTCCTAGCTTCCTTCCTGTCTCCCAGCTCATCTTGCCACATCCTGCAGCTCCCCCCACCGAGCCTTGAGGAGAATGCTCTCTGTGGTCGCAACTTCAGTCTGGCGCATGGTGGATGGTTCCGGGCACTCTGGACACCAAACTACCTGCCAAGCCAAGGGCTGGGTCTCTGGAGATGCCGGGGAGCTGGGGCTACGCAGGCCAGGTGAGCCGCGGAAGCCACGGCCAGGGTCTAAGCGTCTTCACCGAAGCTGGAGGTGGAAGTGAGGTGTGGCCTAGGGCAAGGCCCTTGCCCTCTCTGAGCCCATTTCCTTGTCTGTAAAATGAGGAGAGTCGTAATAGACCTCCAACCGCTGGGAGGCTGTGGATGTGAAGCCAGCCCAGTGCTGGGCACACGGCAGGCCCTGGGTAACTGTCTGCTTCTCCCCTTATATCAGGGCCCGCAGATCCACTCTCCACCAAGAGCAAACTGCTGTACCCAGCACTGCCCTGCACAACCTCATGCCATCCTCACAGCCGGCGGAAAACGCAGGGGTCATCAAACCCATTTCACAGATGGAGAAATGGAGGGGGCATGCGCGAGGTGACAGTTTGAACCCGGTTCTCTCCAGATCACATGCTTTTCCCCCTCTGCCCGTTCATTACCCTCAGGCCACGATGGATCGTGGTGGTGGCCACACTGGACCCCCGGCTGGGCGTGCTGGACCCCCGAGAGGTGCTGGTAACTGCAGGCTGAGGGAAGGAAGGAAGGGAAGAGCCCGTATCTCCCCTAGTCATGCTAAGAGGTGGAGGGGTAGGGGGTATCCTCTGAGAAGGGATTTTAGAGGGGACACGGGGGAGATGGATGGTCCCCAGGCAGGAGGGTTAGGTGGTACCCACCATTAACCCACGCTGAGTTAACTAACCCGGAATAACCCACCCTGGAGTGGCTGCCAGCTACCCTGGGTCGCACTGTGATCAGGCCCTTCTCCGTGTCTGCTCAAGAGGAAGTTTCTGCTTGGGGCCCATGTATCTTTAATACCTCTCTAACATTTGTCACTGTCCATTTTTAATAGAGACGAGGTCTCAAGCTCAGCATTCTAGAATTTTGCTTATAGCTCCTTGTTTTCTTTATAATATTGGCACTTATTTTATGGCTTGGGCAAGTGAAGCTGGCTTTCCAAGTAATACCGATGTCAAGCATGCTTGATAAATGCGTTTATGGAAGTCTTTAAAATGTGGGTTGATTTAAAGGCAAATAGGGTTATAATCCAGGTGGTATGAAGAGTCTAACATTTGGGAACACTGATCCAACCGGTGTGCTTGGAGATGAGGACACGGTGCCCAGATGGGGCAGGTCCTTGCCTGGACACCCAGGGGTCCGGCGGCCAGGCTGGCCCAGAGAAGCGGGGGCCTGGGCCTTTCCCCGTCGCCTGGGCTGGGCCGGGGGGCGGGGGGTTCCCCATCCTGACACGTCTGTCCTCTGCTCTCTGGCCGCCCAGGGCAGAGTACAAGGAGGAGGAGGAGGAGGAAATGTTTTCCTTCTTCAATTGGAAAAAATAACACTGGGGCCAGGGCTGACAGGGAGGAGGGGGCCCTGCCCTCCGGCCCCGTGGGCTGGCCGCCTCCGCCAGTGCTTCCCCTGCAGGAAGTGATCCCCACACGCCCCCTGCTCCGCGCACCGCCGTGGTGACAGGGACAGGGTCCTCTGGGACAGCTCGGCACCCCAGCCCGGGCCCCCTGACAGCGCCAGGGGCCCCCCCGCAGCTCCTCCTCGAGGCTCTGCCCATCTCACTCGCCCTGGGAACAAACCTGACGGGTGGGTTTTCTCAGCCCCATTTTACAGATGGGAACACCGAGGGTCAGGGAGGTGCCACCCTTTGCCCATGGCGGCACGGCTTGGCGGCCTCTGAACCCCACTCTAGGCCACTGTGGCCCTCTCTATCCTGCCCTGGCGCTGGGGAGGCTGAGTCCCAGGCCCAGCTGTGTCTGCCCCAGCTGCCTGGGTGAGCTTGGTGGCAACTGCCTCTCTTTGAGCCTCGGTTTCCTCATCTGGCAAAGGGGAGGGTAAGCCGGCTCACAAGGCTGCAGTGAGAATGGAAAAACCGACGCGTCAAAGGCCTGGCAGGTCAAGAAGTAGGGCGTCCAGTGACTTTCCGCTCTGGATCACAGGGGTCTTCTCCCCTAGCCCCTCAATTGGGATCATCTGTACCCCACTCGGGAGAGGCCCCCAGACCCAGATGACGATGTCACCCTCATATCAGCTGCCACCGAGACGCGCTGCCGATGCCACTGCCGTTACCCACCCGCATGCAAAAGATCGCCCCTGTTAATCAACCTTCCGCCCGGTCTCCCTCCCCGCTTCTCATCAACCTGGATGCCAGGTTCAGAGACGCCTAGGGGCCTGCCTGAGGTCACACAGTAAAGAGTCGGCCTGAAGTGGCCCCTGCCCCCTCTCCAGGCAGCCCTGCCCCTCCACGCTGTGTCTCCCATCACTGTCTCTGCGTCCTACAGGAGTGGACAGGGTGGGGCCGGGTGACCCTCAAGTGCCAGCATGGGCGGGGCCACAGGACCCCTGACCGTTCTGGGTTTCAACTACAGACCCCTGGTGCTGCTAGGGAGGTTTGGTGGGTGTCTGCCCACGCCAGCTCTGGGGAAGGACCTTTTTCAGGGTTCTGGAGCATTCCGTCCCCTAGGATGGATGCCCTGGGGGGGTGGCAGGGTGGGGAGGGGGCGGGTAGACATCTAGGTCGGGTGTCGGCTCCCGAGGGGCACCCACCCTCGCCTGTGACAAGCCCCCTGCCCGCTTCTGTCTGTCTTTGTCTCCCCGAGAGGCTAGAGGAAATGGCTCTCCTTCCTGCGTGTGAGAGACGCCCTCTCCCGGCTCTGGGCACAGCCCTGGCCTCTGGGGTGGGGACCCGGAGCCCCCGCGCACCCAACCCGGGCGCCGGGCCTGCCAAGCCCCCGCGTGGGCCTTTGTGCTCTGTGAGTTGGATAATGGGCAGCATTCTCAGACGTCCAGTCATGGGTCTGGGCCCGGGAAAGGACCCCGGCAGCTCCACACTGAGGCCTCTGTCCGGCAGCGGCTGGGGGGCGGGGGCAAGGCCGCCCCCGGGGACCCCACCCACATTCTCAGGCTGTTGCCCGCTCCAGGGGGCCAGCTGCCCGGGGCAGGCGATCCCTGAACAGAGGGGAAGTGCCCCACAGATGGAGTCCCGAGGAAGCAGGGGAAGCCCAGAGCTGAGCAGGACGCTGCTGTTCATGAACAGTCATGGGGACTGAGCACCTACTGTGCGCCAGACACGTCCCAGTCAATCCTCACAGAAGCCATCGAAGGGAGGTGCTAGTGATCCCATTTGATGGATGAGTAAACTGAGGCGCAGGGAGGCAAGGCAGTGGTCCTGGATTTGAACCCAAGCCTGTCTGGACATCCTCATTCCAGCGGATTTTGAGTGAGCACCTACTGTATGCCCCGGGACCCAGCCGTGATGACACCTTGAGGGTACACAGAGGAGCGTTCAGTCAACCAAGGCAGTCTTCCCAGGAGAAGGGGCACCCGAGCCCCAGGGTTTACAGAGCCCTTCCAGGATGACTCAGGATTGAACGTGAACTTCATGCTTCACACCGCACGGACTGTCAGGCCCATTTACGGGGGAGGAGAAAAGGGAAGTTACTTGCTCAGGGCCACCCGCTACTCAGGCTGCAGCAGGAACCTCTAGGCCTGGCTGTTCCCTCTTCTCCACGCGGGAAGTCCAGTCAAGGCTGTGCCGCCGTCATCCCGTGGCCCTGGGTCCAGATCCGTCTGCTTCCCATGTGTGTGACCCAGGGTGAGTCCCGTTGGCTCTCCAGGTCTCAGTCTCCACACCAGTGTTCAGTTCAGGCGCTCAGTCGTGTCCAACTCTTTGTGACCCCATGAACCGCGGCACGCCGGGCCTCCCTGTCCATCACCAACTCCCGGAGTTTATTCAAACTCACGTCCATAGAGTCGGTGATGCCATCCAACCATCTCACCCTCTGTCGTCCCCTTCTCCCGCTTTCAACCTTTCCCAACATCAGGGTCTTTTCAAATGAGTCAGCTCTTCGCATCAGGTGGCCAGGATTGGAGTTTCAGTTTCAGCATCAGTCCTTCCAGTGAACATTCAGTGAAATGGGTCTAAAAGTCCCAGCCTCTCTAGGCCATGCAGATCAAAATGAGATATTCCCTAGAGCATGTACAGCTGCCAGCCATTTGGCCTTGTGGTAAAGAATCAATCATACTGATCACTCAAGTCATGGATGGCAAAGAGACATTGCCCACCGCCACAACCCCATCCTTCCAGCTCTGGCTTCTGGCTGCCCCGCCCTGCCCCGCCCCACCCCACCTGGATGGAGCTCGGAGCTGGCTTGGGTGTCAGGTACCCACAGAGGCACCTCTTCCCCCTGCCGCCGCCTCCTCCCCCTGCAGCCAGGGCCTCATCTCAAGACCCTTTTGTCCTCTCCAGACTGCATGCTCCTCTAAGCCTCAGTTTTCTCTTCTGTAAAATGGGACGATGCATCTGCTTCCCAACAGAGTTGGCCTGTGGCATTTGGTCTCTGCTCAGGACAGAGCTGGATCTTTCCTCAGTGGCTCCCTGGAGTCTGCCTAGCAGGTGTGCCCTGGGCCTGGCCTGCAACTGGACCGATTCTGAGACCCCCTTCCACTCCAGCGGGGCACACACAAGAACCAGAAAGTCCTCCTGGCTCTAGGACAGGGCAGAGATGCTCTCATTGGCACGCATGTGTGGGCGAGGCTGGCGCGGATGAGCAGGGCCCAGTCTCACTGGCCCTGTGGCCTGCACAAGTCTCTAAAGAGAACCCAGTGTCCGGAGAAGACGTGCGTCTTCTTTTCTCGGTCACCTTGCGCGCGCCTCTCCACATCCAGCCCAGATGCCGCTTCCGAAAGTCTTTCCTCTTGAGCTCCCAGGCCTCCCTCAAGGTCTAGTCTACATGGCTGTCTTTCCAAGAGGACTACTTTGAGTCCTTCCTTCCAGAGGCCTTTCTGGAGCAGTATCAGAAGCTCCTCACATCAGATTGCTCACCGCACAGTGGGAGAGCGTCTGTCCTCCCCAGCGGACTGGCTGGTCTTCCTGGGTGGACACGTGATCACTGCCTATAAACGTTAGGATGGATGGACCGCTGTGTCCCCACCCCAGGACATCGACTGAGCAGATGGAATGGTCACGCTGGCCGCTGGAGACCCCTTCCTGGGCGACGCCAGACACACTCTGCCAAAGCTGCCTCCACGACTCCCACTTTGTCCACGTGGCCACACTGCCCGCCCCCCTTCACAAGACCAGGCCATCCTGCCCTGTGCCTGGAAGACCCACTGGCCCCCAAGGTGACCCCTCAGCCTGATTCCTGGTGTGGTTCTGAGGGTCCTGCCGCCTCCAGGCAAAACCCTGGGTGGAATGAAACACCAGAACAGAGCTCTCCCTTCCTTCCTTCCACCACACTGACCAAGCACTTCTCTGCCAAGCCTTGGGGATATTATGGGGACCCCGCAGGCACGGTCTCTGTCTCATGGGGGAGACGGTCTTTAATCAAATAGCACAAATAATCACATAACTGTGAAGAGCCACAGCTTCGACAAAGGGCAACACCATGTGATTCCAGGAAGATTCCTCGTGGAGGGGGGGGACCTGAGCCCGTCTTGGGATGGGCAAGGCCCTCCCTGGGGCAGTGACCCTTGAGCTGAGATCTGTAGGACGCTCACGGGGGAGCTTTCCCAGCACGAGGACCGGGGCAGCGGCTGGAGTGGGCAGTGCGCGGCCCCTGGAGGCGCAGAGAAGGTGAGCTGGGGGCTCCGCTGGAGGGGGCCAGGGTGGGGTAGGATGGGTTCTCCAGGCGCTGGAGGGCTGGGCACAGCCAGGGAGAGCCCCCTGACTGCACAGCGAGCGCAGGAAGCCAGAGATGGCTTTCGGGTTCTTAGGAAGAGGGACTCCTGAGGACTGGGGGGCGACGAAGTGGTCTGGGGTGAGGAGAGGCAGGGTCCCTGCAGGGAGTTCCAGGTCGGTTGCTTCACCAGCCTGGGGCTTCCTCTTCCAGAGGCTGAGAGCAACAGGCTGGTGGGAGATGCGGCGTTCACTCTGGAGGCGTTAAGTTAGAGGGGCCTCCCTGGTCACTGGGGGCAGACTCTGCCCTGTCTGAAACTCGCAGAGGTGGGACGGCACCACACTGACCGATGGCTCTGAAGAGGCCTTCTCATGGACAGCTGCCCAGGGCGGGCAGGGCCGCAGCCCATCAGCTCACCTGCCAGGAGAGAAGCATTGGGGTCCCATGGGGCACGCCCTGGTAATGACCGTCCACCCAGCCTGCAGGAGCCCCTGTCTCTGGTTGACTCCCAGTGTGTACGCATTGGGGGGGGGGGGGGGGGGGGGTAGGACGCTCACGGGGGAGCTTTCCCAGCACGAGGACCGGGGCAGCGGCTGGAGTGGGCAGTGCGCGGCCCCTGGAGGCGCAGAGAAGGTGAGCTGGGGGCTCCGCTGGAGGGGGCCAGGGTGGGGTAGGATGGGTTCTCCAGGCGCTGGAGGGCTGGGCACAGCCAGGGAGAGCCCCCTGACTGCACAGCGAGCGCAGGAAGCCAGAGATGGCTTTCGGGTTCTTAGGAAGAGGGACTCCTGAGGACTGGGGGGCGACGAAGTGGTCTGGGGTGAGGAGAGGCAGGGTCCCTGCAGGGAGTTCCAGGTCGGTTGCTTCACCAGCCTGGGGCTTCCTCTTCCAGAGGCTGAGAGCAACAGGCTGGTGGGAGATGCGGCGTTCACTCTGGAGGCGTTAAGTTAGAGGGGCCTCCCTGGTCACTGGGGGCAGACTCTGCCCTGTCTGAAACTCGCAGAGGTGGGACGGCACCACACTGACCGATGGCTCTGAAGAGGCCTTCTCATGGACAGCTGCCCAGGGCGGGCAGGGCCGCAGCCCATCAGCTCACCTGCCAGGAGAGAAGCATTGGGGTCCCATGGGGCACGCCCTGGTAATGACCGTCCACCCAGCCTGCAGGAGCCCCTGTCTCTGGTTGACTCCCAGTGTGTACGCATTGGGGGGGGGGGGGCGGTGTGGGCCAAGCGGGGAAAACATGGGCACGGACATGGGGAAACGTGTCTGTGTAGACGTTGGGGTCATATGTACACGTGGGGGATGAGTGTGCAAGCTAAGCTCCACACGGGTAACAGGCTGATGTGAGGGGATGGACACAAGAGCCCACTCTGTGCACTTCTCGCTGGGACTCCAGTCTCCGGAGTGTCCACTGGCCCTGGGCTTGCTGCCCCCAAGACTGCCAGAGGATTTCCTCCTCAAACTGCCAGATTTTTATCATCAACCGACAAGAGCTCAATTTCTGCTTTGGAGGGTTCAGTCTGGTCCTGGGTGCTTCAGCCTGTGACCTTGAGTGGTCCAGCCCCTGGCATTAGAAGCTAGCTTAGTATTAGTCACTCAGTCGTGTCTGACTCTTTGCGGGCCCGTGCACAGTTGCCCACCAGGCTCCCCCGTCCCTGGGACTCTCCAGGCAAGAATCCTGGAGCAGATTGCCATTTCCTTCTCCAGGAGATCTTCCCGTTCCCAGGGATTGAACTCGGGTCCTCCGCATTGCAGGCAGATTTGGTACCACTGAGCCACCGGGGAAGCTCTAAGGCCTTGGAAGGTCCAGCCCTTAAGCAGGGGCAGGCCAGCCCGTGAGCATTACTCAGCCTGGCCACAGTCCCTGGAGTTGAGGAACTTGAAACTGGTCCCTTGGGGACTTTTGGGTGACACCATCTGTCATCTTACTTAAGCACAGTCTCCACTGACCACAGCCAGGAGGCTCAGGATGAGCCAGCGTCCTCACCAGTACTTTCCCGCATCCCTCCCCCACTCCAGGTCAGAGTCAGTCCCCAGAGCCCGGGAGCCCCCCCACTCACGTCCTGGTATGCACGTTACGTTTCACCACGACCCTGAAACTTCCCTCCTGGCCCTGTCTCCCTGGCTGAGCCTCCAGGCGTGCCTCTCAGAGTCGGCTCTGGCCTCTCCCCTTCCAGGCAGCCTTCCCTGATCTCCCAGGCTGGGTGAGTGCTCCCACTCTGCGCCCCACGGCCCACACCAAGCGACGACGTGTCTGTTGCTCTGGCTCCCTCACCACTGGGGGGTGTCTTGGGAGCTGGATCGTGTCGGGGGCATACCTGGGTCCCCCACAGGGACTCAGAGCAGGCGCACGAGAGGGCATGAAGCAATGAGTGAATGGATGGGCAAGGAGATGAACTGCAGTCCTCTCGCCACTTTCTTGGCCGGTACCCACTCCTCACAGCTCCAGGGCCCTGGTGTCCGGCTGATGCCTCCCGGTGCTCTCACCCACCTGCCAGGGAAGGCCGACACCCACCCCCCCAGCCTGGGGAGGGTTTGTGAGTCTAAAAATACAGATTTTCCTATGAGGACGTGACTTGGCTGGGTTGATCATGCTGGCATCAACTCCTTCCCCCAGCTTAGGGCCACAGGCAGGGGCTGGACACTCTGGGGTCCCCGGGCGGTGTGGGGAGGCTTTGGGAACCCAGGGAGCAGGTTTACATCCTGCCTCGCCACTCCCCAGCTGCAGGACCTTGGACAGAGCCCTTCTCTCCCAGCCTCTGTTTCCCCTTCTGCAAAATGAGGGTGAGGCTGCATCTCTCAGCTTCACTTGAGCCTCATCACCTTTTTTTACAGCCCCGGGCACACGGCAGAAGACCTACCGGCCCGAGGCGGAAAATAAAACAGCTACAGTTTACTGAGGCTGCCCAGGAGCTGCACGCGGATGGTCACGTTTATTTGTCACAACAGCAGCCCGTGAGGGAGGGCCTTCTATTATACCCATTCTGCAGATGGGAAGCAAGGCAGAGTGGAGTTGAGTGACTTGTCCACAGTCACGGACTAAATGCATCGCCCTGCCTGGACCCAGCCCAGGCCTCCACTGCGTCGCACCTGGCACTGAAGGCAGAACCTGGGAGGTGCCCAGACGCCCCGTCCTTTCCTCCCATTGTCCAGAGGGCACCCCGTCCTCCCCTCCCATCAGTCTGAGATGACATCATCCGTCCAAGCCCCACCCCCTCCTGCCTCTCCTGGAATCCCTTCTCCATGAAGCAGCCTCAGGGAGACCGTCCAATTGCAAACCTCTTCACGTTGTTTTTCTACAACTTGAAACCCGGCAAAAGCTCTTGGGGGTAAAGCCCCACCTGTTTTCCTTCATCCATGACCCCTGAGGACTCCACAGTGCGCAGAGGCCCCCACACCCTCCCTGCACAGGGCTCACAGCACCCTAGTGGCCCCCAGGCCCTAGTTGCCGGGTTATTTGGTGAGCGTAGACACCGGGGGGAAGGTCCACACGTTTGTTCACTGCCGCTGCCCCAGGGCGAGACCCCTAGCGGGTGCTCCTTCACCTAAGCCAGCAAGAAATGGGTCCCTGGGCTGGTCTGGTGTCCAGCTGAACACAGACTTAGTGGTGGGTGCCCAGGCCTGGCGAGGGGTGGGCTGCAGAGACTGAGCAGCTGCCGGGGAGGGAGCCCCCAGCGCTGGCCCAGCATCCAGAGGAAGCTATTTCTAGCTCCGGGAAACAGGAAGTGAGTCATGGCCTGAGAAGGCCGGCCGGACGCTCAGCACCTCGCGCGCGATTGATGAGCGCCTGGACGGAAGGGCCGGCCGTGCCTCGGGAAGCAGGAAGGAGGCCTGGAGGAAGGGGATAGGAGGGGAGACCCTCTCCCCAGCGGAACAGGCGGCCCTGCGGGGCCCCAGAGGAAGCCGGTGAGCTCCACACAGATGGAGCCACCAGCCCATTGTCCCTCTGCACCTGGGGTCAGTCGGCGGGGCAGGAGAGGCCACCTGCTCGAACCTTCCAACCCAACTGACACCCAGCCGGGGCCTGCCCTGGGGGGACCGATATTCATCCCATCTGCTCCCCTCAGGAGCGCGAGCAATCCCTCGCCCCATTTCACAGAAGCCCAAAGACAGGCAGGGGCTTGCCAAAGCCACGGCCACAGAGAGGGCCGCGGGGGACTCGTACCCTGCCCAGTGCGACCAGGGAGAGCGCACTCAGAGGACAGGAGGCCGCCACCACTAACATCTGGGCAGGTGTCCGAGGCCCCCTGGCTGGGCTCTAGATCCGATTCAGTCTCTATTTGAAAATAGTAAAGCCAAACAGGTATCCCCACCACCCCACCGGGGCCCAACTTCCCTGTCTTCACTCAAGAGGCTTAGCTGGTCAGGCCACAGTCAAAGTCTGGGGTCTGAGGCTGGGACGGTCCCCCCTGAGCTGAGGCTCCCCGGGCAAGCAACCAGGGAAGCCCCCTTCCTCCTGGCATCACAGCCTGGGGCCCCAATAAGGTTTTGGTCGGGTAGGGGGGCACCACCCTGTGACCCTCCATCCAGGACAAGGGGTGGTGCCAGCGGGGTGCCATCAATCCTGTAAGAGATGGGGGGGTCACAGGAGAACTTTCACTTCCTCAACTGAACCCATGCTATCCCATCCCTGCCCCTCCATTCTCACTTCCCCCTCCATGCCACAGCAGGGGTGGGCATCCCCCGCCCCTACAGGAATCGGGGGCTTTGACGCACCATGCAGCTAACAATGGGCACAATGAAAGCCCACCACCGAGGGTGTGCGCCGCGGGTTACAGGGTCGGGGAGAGGCAGAGTCAGGCAGGGTGAACCCTTGATGCTTTGCTGGGTGCCTGCATGCGTGCCAAGTCACTTTAGTCGTGTCCAGCTCTTTGCAACCCCATGGACTGGAGGCCGCCAGGCTCCTCTGTCCATGGGATTGTCCAGGCAAGAATACTAGAGTGCCATGCCCTTCTCCAGGGGCATCTTCCCGACCCAGGGATTGAATCCGGGTCTTTTACATTTCCTGCACTGGCAGGCAAGAACTTCACCCCTAGCGCTCCATGTACCAGAATGCTTTGCTAGGTGGGAGGGGGAAATTTGAAGTTTTTCTTTCGAGTCTCAATTTTCTAAGTTTCATCAGAGAAACTTGTGTATTATTTGTGTTAAAGGCAACAGAAGATAAAAGCCACGGGTTGGGAGGATGTGGGTTATGGTGGGATTTGTTGAGAATCAGAGGCCAAAAGCCCAGCTGCACCTACGAAGGGAAGGAGGTTGGGGCCCGGAGCCTGGGGAGCGGGCACTCCGAGGGGAGACTGCCTCGGCCAGCCCAGGCCCTGTCGCCGCCCCACAGCCCAGAGGGAGAGACTCAACTCCACCGTGGCGGGGTACCAGCTCAGAACAGCTGGCCATCTGTTGGGGGTCACACACCCTGGAAGGGCTAACAGCGCCGCCCACCCCAGACCCTCCTCTCAGACACAGCTTCCAGGGCTGGACTCACCTGGCTGGTCCGCAGATCCCCTCTGAAAGGTAGCACTGATGGAACCCCAGTTCTGAAGCTCCCCAACAAGTCACCACCCGGCTCTGTGCCTCAGTTTCTCCCGGGTACCCGGGGCAGAGCCAGCAAACGCTGGGCACGCACGCGTGGGCACGTACACGTGGGTCCGGACGCACCGCCTCTATTTGACGGAAGTGAAGGAACCCAGCGCCACGCGCATACGTAAGGCCAGGCAAGATCGTAGCATCCTCCGTGGGGCCCCAGTATCCGCGCGTGATGGCCAGAGGTACCCCCCCCTCCCATTTTATTATCCAGCCCTGTCCCTCTGTCTTTACTGAACCTCAAGGCCTCCGCCCTCAAGGCTTGATGGGAGGCAAGGGCCCTGCTCCTCTGGACGCGCACGTGCCCGCCCAGCGCTGACCCCATGCGATAGAGGAGGGATGGAGAGGCTGAGTGAGGAGCCTCAGAAAAGGCTCGTAAATGCTACAATCAGCTTGTTTACCGCAGGTTTGCGTTTGCAGGACCCTCGGCCTCTGGCGGAGGATGCCGGGAGAAGGAGAGGTGAGCATGCAGAGGAACCGGTCGCATTACTTTGAGGTCGCATTACTTTGAGCACCGGTAGCTGAGTGGATCCCTGTGAATTACAGGTCTGGGGCTCCGCTTTCCCCTCCATGCCCCGGACCCTCCCTGCCAAGAGACCAGACTGCCTGGGCACCCAGCCCAGCTGCCCGCCTCACTAAGCTGGTTAAAGCACCAGCAGGGTTCCTCCTGGGCCGGGCGCTGGGGCCGTTCAAGTTGGTTTTGCCGGGTAGGGCTGTCATCCCCATTTTACAGAGGAGGAAGTTGAGACTCGGGGAGAACTCACTGCCGAGATTGAGAACCAGGGTCGTCGGAGTTCAGCCCTTGTGCACTCCCCATCCGTACCCACTTCTGTGCCTGTACCCACCCCCACCCCCCTACCGCGACCCGGCCCGACTCGCCCTTTGCCTTCTCCATCGCAGATCAGGGGCCCTGAGTGGACAGTGAGAACCACAGTGTAGGGACCGGGTCCCCCTTCCCATGCTCTACGCGGCTGGTGTCCCCTGAGTGCTGAGCAGAGGAGAGAGCTGTAAACCAACAGGCCCAGCCCGCAGTGGAAGATGAAGTGCTGATGAATGAGAGCAGGAAGGTGCTGATTCCCGTTTGTTTGTTTAGCCTGGGTGGGGGAGGTCAGGGAGGGCTTCCTGGAGGAGGCACCGGGCTACCAGCAGGGGCAGGGGCTGAGGTGGAGGGGCACAGTCGGTGCAAAGAGGCAGGGGCAAGAAGGAACCCTGCCTTCCTCCTCGCCCTGCCACCCAGCTCTCCCCTTCCTGACAGCCCCCGCCCCCGCCCCGCGCCCACGCCCATCCTCTCCTGCCGGCTCCTCCAAAGACCGGAAGTTGAGGTGGGAATCCAACCCCGCAGATGAGGAGAAACTGCTCCAAAGGAAAAAAAAAGAAAAAAAAAAAAAACAAAAAAAACACACCAAAACCCTTACACACATTAATTCCATTGTTTCCCTTCCCAGATCCTGCCTGAAAAACAAAAATAAAATCAAAATCAAACCCCAGCTGGGAGGCTTTCTCTGGCAAAGCCTTCAAGTAGGGGGTTGAGTGGAGGAGGCGCCACCCCCACCACCACCGTCCCCTGCAAACAGAGACCCCGCGCCCCTTGGACCTGCGCCTCCACCAGCCCCTCAGTGGGGTGAGCACCGTGGGGGCCGGTTGCCTTCCCTGGCCAGTTCACTCAGACCCCTTCACACACATAAAACCGAGGGGCTGGGCACACAGCAGAGCTGGGATTGGAATCTGGATCTTTGTGACCCTCAGAACGCACTAGCTTGCCCCCAGTCCATGGGGCACTGGGAGCAGGTAAGGAAGAGTAAGTGTTGGCAGGGGTTGCCTCCTGCACGTCCGGCTGGCTCTGCTCATACGTCCAGCAACGGGGAGCTCGCTCCTCACAATCAGCCGTCTTCGCCTATTTGCGTTGTCAAGAGTTGTCTGTCCACTCCTGCCGCACCCCGGGCCTGGCTCCTGATCTCTGATTGACACACTGGGAGGCTCTGTCGGGACCAGGACTGGAGCGGCAGCCTGGTGGGACGCTTTTCGGAAATGGGAACAAGAAGTGGGAGGCCACGGGAGGAGAGTTAAGTCTGGCCGCTCCTGGCACTGTGGCCCCTCGGGGGAGTCCCCTGGAGCCTCCCGCCATCCCAGGCCTCTCACGGCCCCGTGGGCACTGTCCCTGTCTCGTGCCAGGCCCAGAGGGCGCATCTTGTCTCCCTAGGGGCCTCTGAGGTGGGCGTGATTAGGCCCATTTTACGGATGGGTTCAATGAAGCGCAGGACGCTCCCAAGGCCGGCCAGGCTGGACTCCATGTGGGGGCCCCGGCGCCCCGCTTCCCACTTCCCTCCGGGGCTGACCTCAGCGGCCCCTGGCCGGGCTTTTCCCAGAGCTGAGGCCGGAAGCACAGGTCCCGAGTGTTTGTTCAGGCCGGGCCGGGGCTCCGGGCAGGCGAGGAGGAAACGGCCGCTAGATGTTTGTCCAAGCAGGGGGGTCAGGATCCACAGCCAGGAGCTGGGAAGGAAGTGCCAGAGGAGAAGTCAGCCGGAGTCAGCAGGCCCGGACCTGTCTCTTATACACATCTACGTCCAGCAACGGGGAGCTCGCTCCTCACAATCAGCCGTCTTCGCCTATTTGCGTTGTCAAGAGTTGTCTGTCCACTCCTGCCGCACCCCGGGCCTGGCTTCTGATCTCTGATTGACACACTGGGAGGCTCTGTCGGGACCAGGACTGGAGCGGCAGCCTGGTGGGACGCTTTTCGGAAATGGGAACAAGAAGTGGGAGGCCACGGGAGGAGAGTTAAGTCTGGCCGCTCCTGGCACTGTGGCCCCTCGGGGGAGTCCCCTGGAGCCTCCCGCCATCCCAGGCCTCTCACGGCCCCGTGGGCACTGTCCCTGTCTCGTGCCAGGCCCAGAGGGCGCATCTTGTCTCCCTAGGGGCCTCTGAGGTGGGCGTGATTAGGCCCATTTTACGGATGGGTTCAATGAAGCGCAGGACGCTCCCAAGGCCGGCCAGGCTGGACTCCATGTGGGGGCCCCGGCGCCCCGCTTCCCACTTCCCTCCGGGGCTGACCTCAGCGGCCCCTGGCCGGGCTTTTCCCAGAGCTGAGGCCGGAAGCACAGGTCCCGAGTGTTTGTTCAGGCCGGGCCGGGGCTCCGGGCAGGCGAGGAGGAAACGGCCGCTAGATGTTTGTCCAAGCAGGGGGGTCAGGATCCACAGCCAGGAGCTGGGAAGGAAGTGCCAGAGGAGAAGTCAGCCGGAGTCAGCAGGCCCGGACCTGTCTCTTATACACATCTACGTCCAGCAACGGGGAGCTCGCTCCTCACAATCAGCCGTCTTCGCCTATTTGCGTTGTCAAGAGTTGTCTGTCCACTCCTGCCGCACCCCGGGCCTGGCTTCTGATCTCTGATTGACACACTGGGAGGCTCTGTCGGGACCAGGACTGGAGCGGCAGCCTGGTGGGACGCTTTTCGGAAATGGGAACAAGAAGTGGGAGGCCACGGGAGGAGAGTTAAGTCTGGCCGCTCCTGGCACTGTGGCCCCTCGGGGGAGTCCCCTGGAGCCTCCCGCCATCCCAGGCCTCTCACGGCCCCGTGGGCACTGTCCCTGTCTCGTGCCAGGCCCAGAGGGCGCATCTTGTCTCCCTAGGGGCCTCTGAGGTGGGCGTGATTAGGCCCATTTTACGGATGGGTTCAATGAAGCGCAGGACGCTCCCAAGGCCGGCCAGGCTGGACTCCATGTGGGGGCCCCGGCGCCCCGCTTCCCACTTCCCTCCGGGGCTGACCTCAGCGGCCCCTGGCCGGGCTTTTCCCAGAGCTGAGGCCGGAAGCACAGGTCCCGAGTGTTTGTTCAGGCCGGGCCGGGGCTCCGGGCAGGCGAGGAGGAAACGGCCGCTAGATGTTTGTCCAAGCAGGGGGGTCAGGATCCACAGCCAGGAGCTGGGAAGGAAGTGCCAGAGGAGAAGTCAGCCGGAGTCAGCAGGCCCGGACCTGTCTCTTATACACATCTACGTCCAGCAACGGGGAGCTCGCTCCTCACAATCAGCCGTCTTCGCCTATTTGCGTTGTCAAGAGTTGTCTGTCCACTCCTGCCGCACCCCGGGCCTGGCTTCTGATCTCTGATTGACACACTGGGAGGCTCTGTCGGGACCAGGACTGGAGCGGCAGCCTGGTGGGACGCTTTTCGGAAATGGGAACAAGAAGTGGGAGGCCACGGGAGGAGAGTTAAGTCTGGCCGCTCCTGGCACTGTGGCCCCTCGGGGGAGTCCCCTGGAGCCTCCCGCCATCCCAGGCCTCTCACGGCCCCGTGGGCACTGTCCCTGTCTCGTGCCAGGCCCAGAGGGCGCATCTTGTCTCCCTAGGGGCCTCTGAGGTGGGCGTGATTAGGCCCATTTTACGGATGGGTTCAATGAAGCGCAGGACGCTCCCAAGGCCGGCCAGGCTGGACTCCATGTGGGGGCCCCGGCGCCCCGCTTCCCACTTCCCTCCGGGGCTGACCTCAGCGGCCCCTGGCCGGGCTTTTCCCAGAGCTGAGGCCGGAAGCACAGGTCCCGAGTGTTTGTTCAGGCCGGGCCGGGGCTCCGGGCAGGCGAGGAGGAAACGGCCGCTAGATGTTTGTCCAAGCAGGGGGGTCAGGATCCACAGCCAGGAGCTGGGAAGGAAGTGCCAGAGGAGAAGTCAGCCGGAGTCAGCAGGCCCGGACCTGTCTCTTATACACATCTACGTCCAGCAACGGGGAGCTCGCTCCTCACAATCAGCCGTCTTCGCCTATTTGCGTTGTCAAGAGTTGTCTGTCCACTCCTGCCGCACCCCGGGCCTGGCTTCTGATCTCTGATTGACACACTGGGAGGCTCTGTCGGGACCAGGACTGGAGCGGCAGCCTGGTGGGACGCTTTTCGGAAATGGGAACAAGAAGTGGGAGGCCACGGGAGGAGAGTTAAGTCTGGCCGCTCCTGGCACTGTGGCCCCTCGGGGGAGTCCCCTGGAGCCTCCCGCCATCCCAGGCCTCTCACGGCCCCGTGGGCACTGTCCCTGTCTCGTGCCAGGCCCAGAGGGCGCATCTTGTCTCCCTAGGGGCCTCTGAGGTGGGCGTGATTAGGCCCATTTTACGGATGGGTTCAATGAAGCGCAGGACGCTCCCAAGGCCGGCCAGGCTGGACTCCATGTGGGGGCCCCGGCGCCCCGCTTCCCACTTCCCTCCGGGGCTGACCTCAGCGGCCCCTGGCCGGGCTTTTCCCAGAGCTGAGGCCGGAAGCACAGGTCCCGAGTGTTTGTTCAGGCCGGGCCGGGGCTCCGGGCAGGCGAGGAGGAAACGGCCGCTAGATGTTTGTCCAAGCAGGGGGGTCAGGATCCACAGCCAGGAGCTGGGAAGGAAGTGCCAGAGGAGAAGTCAGCCGGAGTCAGCAGGCCCGGACCTGTCTCTTATACACATCTACGTCCAGCAACGGGGAGCTCGCTCCTCACAATCAGCCGTCTTCGCCTATTTGCGTTGTCAAGAGTTGTCTGTCCACTCCTGCCGCACCCCGGGCCTGGCTTCTGATCTCTGATTGACACACTGGGAGGCTCTGTCGGGACCAGGACTGGAGCGGCAGCCTGGTGGGACGCTTTTCGGAAATGGGAACAAGAAGTGGGAGGCCACGGGAGGAGAGTTAAGTCTGGCCGCTCCTGGCACTGTGGCCCCTCGGGGGAGTCCCCTGGAGCCTCCCGCCATCCCAGGCCTCTCACGGCCCCGTGGGCACTGTCCCTGTCTCGTGCCAGGCCCAGAGGGCGCATCTTGTCTCCCTAGGGGCCTCTGAGGTGGGCGTGATTAGGCCCATTTTACGGATGGGTTCAATGAAGCGCAGGACGCTCCCAAGGCCGGCCAGGCTGGACTCCATGTGGGGGCCCCGGCGCCCCGCTTCCCACTTCCCTCCGGGGCTGACCTCAGCGGCCCCTGGCCGGGCTTTTCCCAGAGCTGAGGCCGGAAGCACAGGTCCCGAGTGTTTGTTCAGGCCGGGCCGGGGCTCCGGGCAGGCGAGGAGGAAACGGCCGCTAGATGTTTGTCCAAGCAGGGGGGTCAGGATCCACAGCCAGGAGCTGGGAAGGAAGTGCCAGAGGAGAAGTCAGCCGGAGTCAGCAGGCCCGGACCTGTCTCTTATACACATCTACGTCCAGCAACGGGGAGCTCGCTCCTCACAATCAGCCGTCTTCGCCTATTTGCGTTGTCAAGAGTTGTCTGTCCACTCCTGCCGCACCCCGGGCCTGGCTTCTGATCTCTGATTGACACACTGGGAGGCTCTGTCGGGACCAGGACTGGAGCGGCAGCCTGGTGGGACGCTTTTCGGAAATGGGAACAAGAAGTGGGAGGCCACGGGAGGAGAGTTAAGTCTGGCCGCTCCTGGCACTGTGGCCCCTCGGGGGAGTCCCCTGGAGCCTCCCGCCATCCCAGGCCTCTCACGGCCCCGTGGGCACTGTCCCTGTCTCGTGCCAGGCCCAGAGGGCGCATCTTGTCTCCCTAGGGGCCTCTGAGGTGGGCGTGATTAGGCCCATTTTACGGATGGGTTCAATGAAGCGCAGGACGCTCCCAAGGCCGGCCAGGCTGGACTCCATGTGGGGGCCCCGGCGCCCCGCTTCCCACTTCCCTCCGGGGCTGACCTCAGCGGCCCCTGGCCGGGCTTTTCCCAGAGCTGAGGCCGGAAGCACAGGTCCCGAGTGTTTGTTCAGGCCGGGCCGGGGCTCCGGGCAGGCGAGGAGGAAACGGCCGCTAGATGTTTGTCCAAGCAGGGGGGTCAGGATCCACAGCCAGGAGCTGGGAAGGAAGTGCCAGAGGAGAAGTCAGCCGGAGTCAGCAGGCCCGGACCTGTCTCTTATACACATCTACGTCCAGCAACGGGGAGCTCGCTCCTCACAATCAGCCGTCTTCGCCTATTTGCGTTGTCAAGAGTTGTCTGTCCACTCCTGCCGCACCCCGGGCCTGGCTTCTGATCTCTGATTGACACACTGGGAGGCTCTGTCGGGACCAGGACTGGAGCGGCAGCCTGGTGGGACGCTTTTCGGAAATGGGAACAAGAAGTGGGAGGCCACGGGAGGAGAGTTAAGTCTGGCCGCTCCTGGCACTGTGGCCCCTCGGGGGAGTCCCCTGGAGCCTCCCGCCATCCCAGGCCTCTCACGGCCCCGTGGGCACTGTCCCTGTCTCGTGCCAGGCCCAGAGGGCGCATCTTGTCTCCCTAGGGGCCTCTGAGGTGGGCGTGATTAGGCCCATTTTACGGATGGGTTCAATGAAGCGCAGGACGCTCCCAAGGCCGGCCAGGCTGGACTCCATGTGGGGGCCCCGGCGCCCCGCTTCCCACTTCCCTCCGGGGCTGACCTCAGCGGCCCCTGGCCGGGCTTTTCCCAGAGCTGAGGCCGGAAGCACAGGTCCCGAGTGTTTGTTCAGGCCGGGCCGGGGCTCCGGGCAGGCGAGGAGGAAACGGCCGCTAGATGTTTGTCCAAGCAGGGGGGTCAGGATCCACAGCCAGGAGCTGGGAAGGAAGTGCCAGAGGAGAAGTCAGCCGGAGTCAGCAGGCCCGGACCTGTCTCTTATACACATCTACGTCCAGCAACGGGGAGCTCGCTCCTCACAATCAGCCGTCTTCGCCTATTTGCGTTGTCAAGAGTTGTCTGTCCACTCCTGCCGCACCCCGGGCCTGGCTTCTGATCTCTGATTGACACACTGGGAGGCTCTGTCGGGACCAGGACTGGAGCGGCAGCCTGGTGGGACGCTTTTCGGAAATGGGAACAAGAAGTGGGAGGCCACGGGAGGAGAGTTAAGTCTGGCCGCTCCTGGCACTGTGGCCCCTCGGGGGAGTCCCCTGGAGCCTCCCGCCATCCCAGGCCTCTCACGGCCCCGTGGGCACTGTCCCTGTCTCGTGCCAGGCCCAGAGGGCGCATCTTGTCTCCCTAGGGGCCTCTGAGGTGGGCGTGATTAGGCCCATTTTACGGATGGGTTCAATGAAGCGCAGGACGCTCCCAAGGCCGGCCAGGCTGGACTCCATGTGGGGGCCCCGGCGCCCCGCTTCCCACTTCCCTCCGGGGCTGACCTCAGCGGCCCCTGGCCGGGCTTTTCCCAGAGCTGAGGCCGGAAGCACAGGTCCCGAGTGTTTGTTCAGGCCGGGCCGGGGCTCCGGGCAGGCGAGGAGGAAACGGCCGCTAGATGTTTGTCCAAGCAGGGGGGTCAGGATCCACAGCCAGGAGCTGGGAAGGAAGTGCCAGAGGAGAAGTCAGCCGGAGTCAGCAGGCCCGGACCTGTCTCTTATACACATCTACGTCCAGCAACGGGGAGCTCGCTCCTCACAATCAGCCGTCTTCGCCTATTTGCGTTGTCAAGAGTTGTCTGTCCACTCCTGCCGCACCCCGGGCCTGGCTTCTGATCTCTGATTGACACACTGGGAGGCTCTGTCGGGACCAGGACTGGAGCGGCAGCCTGGTGGGACGCTTTTCGGTGCCCCCCAGTCTATTCCCCGCCTGCCTTGGCGCCAGAGGGATCCTTATTAATATGCAAATCAGATCTTGTCTCTTCTCGCTCAACACTCAGCCAGGCCCCCACCTCCCCGAGAGCAAAAGCCATCTGTCAGGGGCTGAATTGTGTCCCCAGATTCACATCCTCAAGTCCCAACCCCCAGCACCTCGGAATGTGACTGGATTCGGAGACAGGGCCTTTCAAGGGGGTGATTAAGTCGAGGTCATATGGGTGGGCCCCAGGCCAACGGGACCAGTGTCCTTATAAGAAGAGATTAGGACACAGACAAGTCTCCGCACAGACCGCGTGTGGCCACAGTGATAAGGGGGCCATCTGCAGGCCAAGGAGAGAGACGTCAGGGGAAGGCAAACCCGCTGACGCCTTGACCTTGGACTTCTGGCCTCCAGTGAGCCCGGTGGGGCTCTTTGCGACCCCATGGGCTGTAGCCCGCCAGGCTCCTCTGCCCGTGGGCTTTCCCAGGCGTGGGAAGTATCCTGACCCAGGGGTCCAGTTGCATGCAGACGGTTTTCTGTGTGAGCCATCAGGGAAGCACTCCGGCCTCCACAACTGCAGGAAAAGGAATTTCTGTTGCCATGCGGTGGTACTCTGTCTCTGCCCCCGAAGCCAGCCAAGGTGCCCTCTCCCCTGGCGCCCTGGCTGGTCCTGGCCCCTCCCGCTGTCCCCGCGCTCTCTTCAGTCCACCTGGCCTGCTCTCAGGCCTTGGTCCTTGCTGTCCCCTCTGCCTCTTACGCCCTTTCCCGGGGCTGCTGCCTTCTCATCACCCAAATGTCTGCTCCCACGGCCCCCTCCACAGGGGTGCTCTCGGCTTATCAGGGCTGCCAACCACCTCTCCTGACGGACTGGCACCTCCACCAGGGCAGCGGCTGGCGCTCCGTGCCAGAGTGGCCCACACACAGCACATGTGCAACGAAGACCTGCTGGACGCAGGGAGGCAGGCCCCTCCTAGCCCCACCTCTGCATCTTCCAAAACTCAGAGCACAAGGGAGGCAGGGCCTGGCCTCAAGGTGCCGCCCAGATTCAGGAGGCAGCCTGAGCAGGGATGCATGAGCCTGTGGATGCATCCTGAGCCTGCGGATGCACGAGATTGCTGCTGCCTCCCACATCCTGGGCTTCGAGACAGCACCTGTGTTCACTCCCCTCTTTCCTCATTTGTTTTTCAATGACTCTTCCGGAGGCTCTGCTGTAGGTCAAACGCAGTTCCCCCCTCACATTCATCTGTTAAGTCCTAATCCACGATGTGATTGCATTAGGAGGGGGAATCTTTCGCAGGGTGAGTAGTCGTGAAGGTGGAGCCTTCATGAATAAGGGTAGTTGTCATTTTTCAGTCGCTCAGACTCTTTGGGGCCCCATGGACTGTAGTTCCCCCAGGCTCCCCTGTCCATGGGATTTCCCAGGCAAGAATACTGGGCTAGGTGGCCATTTCCTTCTCCAGGGTATAACCCTGTAAACANGAAGGTGGAGCCTTCATGAATAAGGGTAGTTGTCATTTTTCAGTCGCTCAGACTCTTTGGGGCCCCATGGACTGTAGTTCCCCCAGGCTCCCCTGTCCATGGGATTTCCCAGGCAAGAATACTGGGCTAGGTGGCCATTTCCTTCTCCAGGGTATAACCCTGTAAACATTCACATGTTTGACATCCATTTCCCTCTAGCTAAATTACATCTCGATAGGAAAAAAAGCAAAATCTTTTTTTTTTTTTTAAGCCACCACTCCCCTTGTCGGCCACTTGCGGGACGGGGCCGGGGGGTACTCATCTCCTAGGGCGCCGCAGTCGTGGGGGCCGCGGAAGGCTCCACGCGCGGGTGCTGCCTAGTCCCTCCCGGGCCCGGGCCGCGTGGCCTCGAGAGCCGCGCCGGCCTCCACGGTGCCCCCTCCCGCCCGCCGGGGCTGGGAAAGGCTGGAAGCGGCGCCGGGTGGGCGAGGGCCATTGTCCGCACGTCCGCTCCGGCCCCGCCCCGCATTGTCCCGGGGGTGGGACCCTCCGCGGGCCCGGGGCTGGGGGTCCCCCGGGTCGCGCAGTGGCGCCTTCCCTTGCCCGTGCCCTCCCCTCCTCGTTTGCAGGAGGGAGGCCAGCGCCGGGGACCGAGCCCCGCGTGCCCCGCCGCGCCGTCCCCAGAGGTCACTCGGCCACCCGCTCCCCCTTCCCCTTGGTACGAGGGAAATCAAAGAGGGTCTCGTCTGCAGGGGGCTCCCATTCCAGTGGGGGGCAGGGGCAGAGGGGGCGCAGAGCATCGTTTAGACAATAAGTAAGTGACTGCACGGTTGCACAAGCTGGGAGACCGGTGAGGGAAGGCTCAGCGAGAGGGGTGGTCGCCGGAGGCTCTGGGCAGGTGACGTCCTGGCAGAAAGCACGGGAGGAAGGGGCAGCCCCGGGGGGCGGGGCGGGGGTGCGCAGTCGGGGCAGAGGAGCCGTGTGGACCGAGACCCCGGTCCGAGGCCGGCTGGCGGAGGCCCCTGGTGGGAGGGAGTGAAGTCAGAGAGCCGACTCGTGGGAGCCCAGACGTTAGGGGCTGCATCTGAGTCAAACTCGATGAAGAGATGGGCCGGCAGTTTGCTGAGAATAGACAAGTCAGGAAGCCTTCGTTTCCAGCTATGCTCGACGACGACGTGCCCTCTCCTGGTCTCGCTTTCCCTGGTTGCAGAAAGCATCTGGGTTGGAAGACGCTCTGAAACTGACTCCTCTCCAACCAACATTACCGTGACCTCACCTTGGTTGCACAAGAAAGGCGCCTGCAGTGGTTCACAGATGGCGGATGGACCTAGGAATGGAAAATCAAGCCTGCCCAGCCAGGGATGCCCTGGGCGGGAATCTCTGATCCGCCGGGAGCCGCTGCCGGAGGCCGGGAGTTTAAATGTCTCCGCCAGGGAGGATGCGATCCCCTCAGTAGCCGCCAGGCGGCGACAGAGACCGGGCTTGAAGCGCCAGAGTCTGTCTCTGAATCGTCTTCGAAGTTACAGAAAAATTCTGAGACTAGTAACAGAGGACTCTGCTGCTGCTGCTGCTAAGTCGCTTCAGTCGTGTCCGACTCTGTGCGATCCCATAGACGGAGGCCCACCAGGCTCCCCCATCCCCAGGACTCTCCAGGCAAGAACACTGGAGTGGGCTGCCATCTCCCTCTCCGGGGCATGAAAGTGAAAAGTGAAAGGAAAGTCGTTCAGTCGTGTCCGACTCTGTGCGACCCCGTGGACTACAGCCTACCAGGCTCCTCTGTCCATGGGATTTTCCAGGCAAGAGTACTGGAGTGGGGTGCCATTGCCTTCTCTCTGGAGTGGGCTGCCATCTCCCTCTCCGGGGCATGAAAGTGAAAAGTGAAAGGAAAGTCGTTCAGTCGTGTCCGACTCTGTGCGACCCCGTGGACTACAGCCTACCAGGCTCCTCTGTCCATGGGATTTTCCAGGCAAGAGTACTGGAGTGGGGTGCCATTGCCTTCTCCGAACAGAGGACTCTAGGACTTTCTTAACTAAGATTCATCAAGTGTTAGCATTCGGACGCCCCTCTATGTATATTCAAGTTTCCCCCCCCCAAGCATGGGGAGAGTAAATTGCAGACGTGCTGCCCCTTGAACCCTAAATCCTTCAGTGTGTGTTTCCCAAGAACAAGGACATCCTATTACACAATCGCAGTAGAGCTTTCGAGATCAGGCGATGTAATGGTGATGCAAGACTATTATGTACTCTGCAAAATATTATTCAAATATTGCCAGTTGTCCCAACGAGGCCTTTTATAGCATTCCCGTACCCCATCCCCATTCCAAATCCCGGATCACATTTAGTTGTTCGTTTTTATGTTAAATGAAATGTATTCACTACGCCTTCTCAGGCTGAAGCATTTGGAAAAGATGGATCTGAAGAGTTCCAGCCTCACCCTCCTTAACCACACGTCCCGGGGGCAGGTCCCACTCAGGTCTTCTCTACTGAAAGGTAGCAGCTTCTGGGCAGGGTGTGTGGGAGAGGCGGAGCGGGCCAGAGAATGCAGCCTGAGGTGGAGTCTTTCTTTTTCATTCTTTCTGGCCTGAACCATTTGTCCAGGTCCTTTGGCCAAGGGCTGCTCCTCAGCCATTCACCAGGGGTTTCAAATGACTCCTTGAGGAAACAGCTTCTTGCTTTGGGAAACAAAGGCAACTGCCCCCAGCTGGCAAGGCCAGGGGAAGTCCTGTGCTGGGTCTGGAGGGGGAGAAGGGCTGCGAGGGCTGCCAGCACTGGGAGGTGAATCCTCTGGCCTGGCCAGTGGCTTCCATTTCTTGCTTGCAGCAAAATGGCAGGAGAACCCAATCCTTTTGTCAACTAACAGAGAGTAATCATACTGTTTTTAACTTTTATTATGAAAAATGGAATCATGCACAAATAATAATGCCAATCACCAGGTGGCAACAAAAAATAACTCTTTCTGATGGATTACTATTGATTTCTGGCGTAAAACGCAAATGGAGGTGACATGGTTAATGTTACTCCAGGACTCCTTCCTTTCTTTTCTGTTCCTTATTTATGTGACAAGATTTCTGAGTGTTTATAGCCATAAAAATAAGCATGAAGAAGAGATGGAGCTGTAGAGGTAAGTAATACTTCTCCACTGGTACATAAGACAGGGGAAATCCAGTTAAACCATTAAAAATGTCATGTGAAATAATACTCTGTGTCATCAGTATCTATCAAAACTTATAATATTTATAGTTTTGATCAATCACGTACTAGTATTTGTAATCATGCCTTTGCAGAATAACAGTTTGCACTTAGTAACTTAGGAGCACAGAAAATTTTAAAAAATTTAAAACTGGTTTACATCCATAGTTGTTGTCACAGAGAAGATGGTGTGATCAGTAAGCGACTTTCAGGCATGAGAATATACTGTTGAGGACTTCCCTGGGGGTCCACTGGTTAAGACACTGCACTCCCAACACAAGGGGCCCGGGTTCAATCCCTGGTCAGGGAATCAGACCCCACATGCCACAGCTAAGATCCAGCAAAGTCGAATAAATATATATATTTTTAAAGTGTATGTTGTTCTTCAGTCGCTAAGTGGTGTCTGACTCTGCGACACCATGGACTGCAGTCCACCAGGCTCCTCTGTCCATGGGATTCTCCAGGCAAGGGTACTGGAGTGGGGTCCCATTTCCTTCTCCATCTCCTTCTCTTCCTGACCTTCTTTACCACTGAGCCACCAGGGAAGCCCATAAGAATAAATTACGCTGGGCTAAAACTTTGCGAGAGGGGTGGAACTGAAGACAAGTTTCAGAGAAACTGACGCGAAACCTTATTAATACAGAGGAGCTCGTTTGTGTGCTGTCTACATGCGTGTACCCGGGGCCACTACACTCTTCAGCTTCACAGGATGTGTAATGTGGAGTGATCAAACAGTTCAAGCTTACAGTGTCAATATTTAACATACCCCAAAAAGTACAACCTGTGCCCCGCTTTGCTTCGACATTGTCGATGTCGATTTTTGAACGCGTAAGGGGGTGCGGTGTTTCTGAATTCTTTCGCGGGGGCCGCCAGCTAAGCAGTTTGCAGTTCTCCGATGGGTGGGTCCAGGCGGTCACTACACTCTTCAGCTTCACAGGATGTGTAATGTGGAGTGATCAAACAGTTCAAGCTTACAGTGTCAATATTTAACATACCCCAAAAAGTACAACCTGTGCCCCGCTTTGCTTCGACATTGTCGATGTCGATTTTTGAACGCGTAAGGGGGTGCGGTGTTTCTGAATTCTTTCGCGGGGGCCGCCAGCTAAGCAGTTTGCAGTTCTCCGATGGGTGGGTCCAGGCGGCTGGCTCTGAAGTGTCAGGCCGGGCTCCCTGCAGACGCAGGCTCCTCTGGGTACTTGTCCCATGTCCGGGAGATGTCTACCTCAACCGCGAACTGTTTCACACCTGAGAACAGTGAGAGTCCGAGGTCTCGGAGCAGAGGACCCGGCCCCTCCCAGGTCCGCTCACAGCGCCAGCGAGGCTGACTCCTGTGACTGCTCGGCCACTGCTCGTGGCGGGATCCCAGAGCGCTGCGCAGCTGCCGCTGGGCCCAGACGCGGGGAAGGGGCTGAAGGCGGCTTCCTGGTCTGTCTGGGGGCTGGGGGAGAAGGGCTGGCCAGGGAAGACTTCTGAGGAGCGGGGCTCTCTGAAGGAAGAAGGGAAGCGCCTGAGCAGACGGATGGAGGACAGGGCCGTGAGAACAGCGCGTGCGAGGGCGTGGAGGCGACAGCGAGCGCTTTGTCAGGCGAGGCAAAGGGCGTCCAGGACGCCGGCAGGGCTCTGGACTTTCGCTGACCATCTGCTGCCTCTCGGCTGCTGTTCTGGGCACCTGACGAGGTGACTCACGACACCTTCCTGGGCTTCCCTGGTGGCTCAGACAGTAAAAAAAAAAAAAACCTGCCTGCGATGCAGGGAACACGAGTTCGATCCCTGGGCCAGGAAGAGCCCCTGGAGAAGGGAACGGCACCCCACTCCAGTGAATCCCACGGCCAGAGGAGCCTGGCGGGCTACAGTCCACGGGGTCGCAGAGAGTCAGACCCGAGTGAGCGCACACTCAGTCCCTCGGGCAAGATGCCGACCTCTCTGACCTCATCAGCAGAATACCGTCCACACGACACTGCGCCATATGAAATGGCCATTTTTATAGCTCAGAAAAACAGCTGGGTGTTGGAACTTCCACACAGTTCCTCCTTAGATTGGGCCCCCAAAGGGTGCCTAGTTAAGAGGAGCATAGGTATGTCCTACACAAGTGAACCCCGGCGGGGACCGCGTGGCCGGCTGCATAGCTGGGCCGGGGCCCGGGGCGCCGGGCTGTGTCCCGCCTCACCTCTCTTTGCCTGCGTGGACTCTCCCCCTGCCGACAGCTCTCACAGACGTCACACTCACCTGCTTCCACAACCCAAGAACTGGAACTGTCCCCCCTGGTCCCTCGCTCGGTCCTGATGATGCGGCCACAGCACGGCTGAAGCGCGGGGCGCTGTGGTCCCGGAAGGGAGGGGGCTGGTGGACAGTCTCTTACGAGTCCAACGTCACGCGCATCTCCTGGCTGCGGGCAACAAAGCCCAACTCAAGCTAGCTTTAGCACGAAAGAGAATTTACTGGTTCACGAGAGCCTCCNCGGTCCTGATGATGCGGCCACAGCACGGCTGAAGCGCGGGGCGCTGTGGTCCCGGAAGGGAGGGGGCTGGTGGACAGTCTCTTACGAGTCCAACGTCACGCGCATCTCCTGGCTGCGGGCAACAAAGCCCAACTCAAGCTAGCTTTAGCACGAAAGAGAATTTACTGGTTCACGAGAGCCTCCCGGTGGCGCTAGTGGTAAAGAACCCGCCTGCCAAGGCCGGAGACGTAAGAGACGCGGGTTCCATCCCTGGGCTGGGAAGATCCCCTGGAGGAGGGCATGGCTACCCGCTCCAGCATTCTTGCCTGGATAATCCCATGGCCAGAGGAGCCTGGCGGGCTACAGTCCATGGGGTCACAGACAGTTGGACACAATTGAAGCATGTGAGCACGCAGGCACTGGCTCCTGAACCAGGAGCTTCTAGAACTGAAACTGGCTGCACCCAGGAGTCAAACTGGTTTGACAGGAACCTGTTTTGTCCTTGTCTTGGCCTTGCCTCCCTCCCTCTCGACCTCAGGCTGTGTTCCTGGTAGCCCTGGGCACACAGGGTCCCTGTCAATAACAAACAGAAGAGTCCCTCCTTCCCAAGTCAGCCAGCAAGCGCCTCCGGCCCAACGCTGACTGCCCTGCCTGGAATTACGTGTCCGTCTCCTGAGCCAGGATCATGGGATTACTTCACCTGAAGGGCGGCGAGAAGGGACGGAGGAGGGGGTTTCCTGACCCAGGGCTCTGTTACCGGAGGAAGCCGTGTGGCGTGGCAAAAACCACGCGTAAACCAAAGACGCCATTCGGTGAGGGGGCTGCTGTAACGGAGGGGCTGGCAAAGCGGGCGTCCCCCGAGTGTGCGTGGGGGAGTCAGGGCGGGCTCCACAGGGGAGACGCTGCTCACGTCCCCAGGAGGTCACACACAGAATTGCCACGTGAGCCGGCAAGGTCGCTTGTGGGCGTACACCCCGGAGAGCTGAAAACAGGGACTCCAACCAGTGCGTGCGGACCTGCGCCCAGGGCCGCAGGGTGTCTATATAACACAGCACCCAGACGGTGGGAACGGTCCCAGCGGCCATCGGCGGCGATGCGCGTGGGCCGCCACGACAGGCTCTGCTTCGGGCGCGGGAGGGAGTGCCCATCCAGGCCACAGCGCGGATGAACGCTGAAAACGCGCCGAGGAAGGAGCTGCCAGCCAGAAAGGCCCCGTTTTGGATGGCTGCATTTGTAGAGAACATCCAGGGACACAGCCCAGGGCGGTGGGCGCAGCGCGTGGAAGCAGGGGCGTGAGGGCAGCCCCGCGCATCAGCTCAGCGTTTCCTTCTGGGGCGAGGACACGGCTGTCACGCTGGACGGGGGCGGCCCCGCACCCGCCAAAGGCCACCAAGCCCTTCTCTGTAACCTGCTTCCTTCAGTGGCAGGAGCCACATGGGGCCGCGCAGGCGGCAGGAAGCCCGAGCAGCAGCTGAATAAGCATCGAGGAGGTGGAGGAGGAAGATGAGGCACAAGCAGGAGGAAGAGGGGAAGGAGCTGAAAGTGAAGGCCTCGGGGAAAGGCCCCCGGCCCCGGCGGAGGCGAGAAATCCGGCCAAAAGGGGAGCTGGTCCTTGTGCCTGAGGCGACGACGGCCCTTAGTTCCATTCCTGTGTAAACGCCTGGATCCGCTGCCACAGTATCTGCTGCCACCGACATTGAGAAGGAAGTGTTGTCATGGAACCTATTCTACATGTAAGAATAAACTTTTGTGAAAAAAAAAAAAAAAATTCACACACTAGTTCATCTTGTCTTTAGTTCTTCTCAGCCATTTCTACCTCAGCCATGAGATGCACATTATCCCAGTCCAGAATCCTGCCAAAGTGTGTTCTTAAGTCTGTGTTCTATCCTGATCTCTGTACCACCTAAAATTAAACCAACTCATTTGAAATGAGGGGGAAAAAAAAAAGGTTCATTTTATGTCATGTGAATTTCACCATAGTTAAAAAAAAATTTTTTTTGACCAGAAAAAAACCCCCAAAGGACAAATAATGTATGCTACCTGGTTATTTCCTCCCCAAGGATCCAGTTTGAAGAGAGACGGAAGGGGAAGGCAGGTGTGTGGATCAGCAGGACTGACCACAAGCTGGTGACTGATGACTGAGTTTTAGGACACTATTCACTGACGGTCCCGGTTTGAAAAATTCCTAAATAGAGTTAAATACAAGAGTAGGCGCTGTCAGGCAGAGAAACAGGGTTGGGGGAGGTCATTGCAAGAAGGAGAAGACGAGCTAAGAGGACCAGGCGTGAAGGGAGCGTCGGGGGACACCGCCTGTGCGAAGCCAGGCTTCCTTCTCGCTCTCTCTTTCCTCTCTCTTTTAAATGAAATCTTGGTGTTAAGCACCAAGAGTCTCAAAGCTGCTTGATGAGCAGTCACAAAGCCCAAGCACCTATCGTACTTATTGGTGGGGACCCAATAAGTCCTGGTCATTGAGGACCCAGTTAAACTTGTGAAAGTCGCTCACTCGTGTCTGATACTCTCTGCGACCCTGTGGACTACAGCCCGCCAGGCTCCTCTGTCCCTAGGATTTCCCAGGCAAGAATACTGGAGTGGGTTGCCACTCCCTTCTCCAGGGGGATCTTCCCCACCCAGGGGTTGAACTTGCATCTCCAACATCGGCAGGCAGATTTCTTTATCACTGAGCCATCTAGTAAGACCATAAAAAAACAGTGGAAACAACCCGAATATCCACCAGCCAATGGATGGATAGAAACGTGTGTCCACACAAGGCAACATTATTCAGCAGCAAAAAGGAACGAGGTGCTGAAACATGCGGCCACACAGATGATCCTTGACTACGTCCTACGTGAAAGAAGCCAGTCACCAGGGACCACATACTGTGTGATTCCATTTATGTAAAACGTCCAGAAGAGGCAAGCCTATAGACAGGAAGTAGACTAGTGTTCTTCGGGTTGGGAGAGTAGCGGGGTGGCAGTTTGTGGGTGGAAGGCTTTCTGCTGCTAAGTCACTTCAGTCATGTCCGACTCTGTGTGACCCCAGAGACGGCAGCCCACCAGGCTCCGCCTTCCCTGGGATTCTCCAGGCAAGAACACTGGAGTGGGTTGCCATTTCCTTCTCCAATGCATTAAAATGAAAAGTGAAAATGAAGTCGCTCAGTCATATCCGACTCTTAGCGACCCCATGGACTGCAGCCTACCAGGCTCCTCTGCCCATGGGATTTTCCAGGCAGGAGTACTGGAGTGGGGTGCCATTGCCTTCTCCAGGAAGGCTTTCTAGGTGATGGAAATGGTCTGGGATTAGTGATGCTGGACGCATCACCGTCAGCAGACCACTGAGCAGAACGCTTTAAATGAGTAAACCGCATGTTCCCTCAATAAAGCATCTATTTTCCAAAAAGCCCAGTAGTCTGGGCTATTTTAGGGCAGGGGCAAATAGCACAACACTCCAATTACCCAGCTCAGCTTCTCCGGGCTGGCAACTTGGCCATGATAATTAAATGAATTTCAGCAGGAAGTGTTTCATTTATGTTCTGGAAGATACCTACTGAAAATGCAAGAAGGGGGGGAAAAAATGCTTCCGGTGCATGAAGCAGTGAGATTCAGGGTCTCTGAGGCCAAATCTGCCTTTGCCATTTACTAGTGAAATGACTGGCCCAGAGAATAAAACCTAAACACCTATCTGAGTTTGCTTTCATCTGCAACATGGCGATTACACACCATCTCCTCTTCAGAGCAACTGTTAAGAATTCGAAATAAAACAAGTGCCACGGTGCCTGGCACAGACTAGGGATTCTATATGTAGCAATTTAAAAACTCCACCTTTTTTTAACTTGGGAGAAACTTACATTTATTTTTACTTTCCCACATCGCCAGTCATGGATTATGAGAGGCTTCTGTATCTCCATCAGGAAAACTCAGCGTCACGGAATGACTCCTGTGCCTAATGGAGAACTCAAATCTTCGGCCACAGCGTGAAGAGCGCCTGGATTTGGTCCCACTGGCCCTCTTTGAAATGACCTAAAATTCCACTTTTCAAAGGGCACTCACCTTGTGCCAGGTGCCGAACCAGGCACTGAGGACATGGCCACGGACAGAGCACCATCCTTACCTGTGGTTAAGAAGTCACCAGTGGGGGCTTCCCTGGTGGTCCAGTGGTTAAGACTCTGCCTTCCAATGTAGGGGACACCGGTTCGATCCCTGCTCAGGGAAGTAAGATCCCACGTGCCTCGGGGGGCAACTAAGCCCCTGCGCCACAGCTAGAGAGAAGCCTAATGCTCGCCACAGCCAATGACCCCAGGCAGCCAAATACATAATAAACAGATATATAAAAAGAAGTCCCCAGTGGAGTCTGTCGTTAGCCGCTTGGCCCAGTGTCCTTGCGTCCACCTGCTCGTTTCTGTTCTCTATGGACGGGATGCTCTCTCTTGCTGTTTCCATGGTCACAGTGTTGTTGACACATACTGATTCCCCCCACCCCCCAAGCCAACTTACGATCTAGAGCTGGCAACAGAGAGCCCAAATTCTGGCTCCTGGTGAGACGGGCCATAATCTGAAGGGATCCAGATGAGTGAGAGAGGTCCGTGTCCTCAGTCTGTTAATAATACCCTGCAGAATGGAGACCATTTGTGGAGCTGGGAGAGGTGCTGCGCAATTATTTAATCTCATCCTTACAACCTCTAAGGTGTAGTGGTTATTATAATGGATTTTCTTCATGGGTTGCTGTACCTTTTAACTGTCTCAACAGCTACTGAAATGAGTCTTCTAAACAAATATTCCTTTGGACATTTTTAAGCATTCTTTAATGCAGAAGTCTAAATAAGCTGTTAAGGACTCCTGATGTAGACGATCCCTTAAAGGGTTCTCAGGCCAGAAGTGACTCCCATTTACGTATATGAACTGAACTCTGAGCTTCCTATGCTCTCACCATACCCTCACCTCGCAGATCAAAGCAAAACTTGAGCTTCTTCCATTACAGGATCAAAAAGGCAAATGACCAAATACCTTGGACAGCGTTTCTCAGCCAGCCAAATGCCACGAGAAAGAGGCTACTGGTTCATCGCGAAAGGGCTACAGTTGCCTTTAAACACAGGGTGGGTCACTGCACCCCGACAGCTTCCTGCAGCCACAGGGTAGACCTTCAGCAGGGCACTCAAAATCGTTTAGAACTGCTGTTAACTTCGTCTCTGATTCACACGTTCTTCCAGCACGCTTGGAGCCGCTGCTGCAACCACTCGCCCTGGCCTGTCACCGGGGTGGTGCTTGACAGTGCTGTTCCTTCAGCGTGCAAGGCCCCCCTCACTCACCTCCGCCCACCAGAAACCCATCGTCTCTCAGCCTACACCACACCTCCTCCTCTGCTGGCTCAGAACGGCTGCCTCCCCTTCGCCCCAACACGTGGCTCCTGTTACGACACAGGCTCCGCCCCCTTGACCGAGCTCACCTCCACTGCCGGGCCGGTGCAGGCCCCTGGTGCAGGGTGGCTCCCAAAGGCTGGAGGATAAGTCAAGGTGGCAGCAGCTGCTGCAAGCCCACCGCCCCATGTACCCCTGCCCCAGGCACTCCCCCACCCCCGAGGGGGACATCCATCTGACCACCACACCCAGAAATCCAGGCTGGGAAGAAACCCAACGGGTGGTCCAAACCTGGCTCAGATCTCCTTCTAAGGCAAGCCTAAATTACAATCTGGCATGAGGAAACACTGTCAACTCTTTCCTGCTTCTCAATGGAACTATTACTTTAAAAAAAAAAAAACAACCAAAAACAGGTTTTGATTTTTTAAAGATACACAGCTACATTCACGTTTAAGAGATTCATACTTTATAATCAAACATCAAAGTCCTTTTTCATCACCACCCCTCCCACTCCCTTTCCCAGAAGTAATTACTGGGAACAGTTTTACTGTGGTTTTCATTTCTATATACTTACATACACAGAGCTATGTAAACAAAACTCCTGGGTTGGCCAGAAAGTTTGTTCGGAACTTTCTGGCCAACCCAATACTTTGCACAGAAGTAGACAATATTCTGTTTCACCACGGACTTCTTCCCCCATTTAACGCACGGCTTTACCCACGAGGCTGAACATTTTCTTTTGAATCCTTATTGGTGATTCATTCCTTTCCCTGGGAACCTCTGCCTATTTTCTACTTGGTTGATAATTTTCTCTGTTTGCATTAACCCTTTGTGGACCCTCATCTTTTGTTACATATGTTGCACAGATCTATTTTCCACCCCATTCATTTACCACTTCCCAATAGTGTAACCAACAGTCCATTCTGAAGATCAGCCCTGGGATTTCTTTGGAAGGAATGACGCTAAAGCTGAAACTCTAGTACTTTGGCCACCTCATGCGAAGAGCTGACTCACTGGAAAAGACTCTGATGCTGGGAGGGATTGGGGGCAGGAGGAGAAGGGGACGACCGAGGATGAGATGGCTGGGTGGCATCACTCACTCGATGGACGTGAGGCCTGGCGTGCTGCGATTCATGGGGCCGCAAAGAGTTGGACACGACTGAGCGACTGAAGTGAACTGAACAGTGTAGCTCTGGGCAGCCACTTAGCTCAAGCTTTGCTTCTCAGCTAGACAGTGAGGATGACAAGGCCTGGGTAGGAACCTTGGGGAGAACTGAGTGAGAGCTCTGTCCCAGGCTTCCCTGGTGGCCCTGGTGGTGAAGAGTCCGCCTGCAGTCCAGGAGCCCCAGGTGCGAGCCCTGGCTCAGGAAGAGCCCCTGGAGGAGGGCATGGCAACCCGCTCCAGTATTCTCGCCCGGAGAATCCCCAAGGACAGAGGAGCCTGGCGGGCTACAGTCCACGGGGTCGCAAAGAGTCAGACAGGACCGAGCGACTGAGCGCAGCGCGTGCGTGTCAAGCACCACGCCTTTAAGCCCAGCATTCGATAAAGACTCAGGGCATGTTAGCAGCTCTTCATTAGCGAGATTTAGGGTCACAAGTCGGCTAGGAGTTTAGTTTAGCTCATAGTTTAAAAATGACACAGTTGACTCTGTCAGGTAAGGCAGACACTTTCCAGTTGGTCGCACGCCCATTCCCTGCCTCCCTAGTCTGTTTTCTACACCACAGCTTCACAGATTTATGAGGGAAGCCCATTTCGAGTCTTCCATACTCCCAAGTTTTTAATGGATGATAATGAATCAGGCTTTGAAACTATCCATCATTTGCTGTCAGGGTTCACTGTGAAACTCTGGGACTTGTCACTCACGGTGTAGCCTGAGGGCCCCTTGGGACTGGCCAGCATACCATCTGCACGTAGCAGGCTGGTCCATATTTCAAGCAGCTTAAGGGGCTTCCCAGGGGGCGCTAGTGGTAAAGAACCCGTCTGTCATTGCAGCAGACACAGAGACGTGGGTTCGATCCCTGAGTTGGGAAGATCCCCTGGAGGAGGGGATGGCAACCCACTCCAGTACTCTTGCCTGGAGAATCCCAGGGACAGAGGAGCCTAGCAGGCTACAGTCCATGGGGTTGCAGAGAGTCAGACACGACTGAAATGACTTAGCAGCAGCAAGGGCATTCTCACAGCAATCTGAAACGTTTTCGTAAGAGGCGTCTTTTCCTTTCACATCATCTGCCAGGCAGGATCAAGGTGGGTGAAATACTCTAGCTGATAGATGGGGGTGCGGGGTGGGGCGGGGCACAGAGCTAGCAAGCCAGAAGAGTGACCTACACGTCTTGACATTCAGATGGGGGGCGGTGAAGGATCAAAATCAGGAGGACCCCGTTTGGTGTCCTGTCAAAGGCGAGATCAGAGCTTCTCCATTTCCAGAGGCCTCCCAGAGATCATAAAAAAAAAACAAAAACCCATCACAGAAACTCTTGCATCAACACCATAACCACAATGGAGGAAGGCCACAAGGTAAGTCCTTGCATGAACGCAGAACTTCAAATGGTGCATGTTTCACTCAGCAAGTTTTTAGTCCCATCGTAATATCTGTTTATTAACAAAATGGACATGGATGATTTCGGGTCATCAGGTGCTGAATTTGGAAGGTCCCGCCTCTAGAGGACTCCCTCCTAAGAACGAAAAGGCAGTTTTGTGCGCCTGTGTGCTCAGTCGGGTCTGACTCTCTGCGACCCCATGGATTGTAGCCCGCCAGGCTCCTCTGTCCGTGGGATTCTCCAGGCGAGAACACTGAGTGGGTTGGCATGTCCTCCTCCAGGCGATCTTCCCGACCCAGGGACCAAACCCACGGCTCCTGCGTTGGCAGCTGGAGTCTTTGCCCCTGAGCCACCTGGGAAGCCCTCAGGAGGCCGTCTTACCTACCAGCGTACAGGGGCTGCGGCAGTGCCAGGCTGAAGCAGAGTCCACACAATCCAGGGAGACTGCGACAGCCGCCCAGCCACAAGCTCGCCAGTTACGGCCTTGAGATACTGGCTAAACACACACATCCTCTCTCACACACAGACACACACACACACACACTTACACACAGTTTCTAATGCACAAACCAGTGGAAAGTTTTCAGACTGACAAACTTGTCACTGGAACTGAATATGCAAAAACGAAGAGCAAAACAAACCCGAATCCAACCACCTCGTTAATAGCTGAGGTCTTTATTTCAAATTCGTATGTACAGTAAAAGTGCTGCTGAGAACTGGCAGCAACCAGACACAACATAAATGTAATTCCCTCTCAACAATTAGCAGCTTAAGGTCTATCAACTACAGTGGTAATGTTCACACGTTCACAAGTGTCATTTCTGTACTTTTCAATTCGTGCGAGTGAGTTTTTACTCTTACACACTTTGATAAAACACGCTTACAGTCTAGTAATCACTCCTACTGAGGGCATCACCCAGCATACACGGCACACAGACAGCAATGGTAACTCTTAGAGCCACATTCCAAATCCCCAGCTGCACGTGGGGGCGGGAACCGTAATCCGACCTGTGTTTTTTTTCTTTTTTTTTAAATCATATTTGGCTTTGTTTTGGATGCATATTTTCTGAAGCTGAAAGGCAGCTCCTTGCTGGAACTCACTTGGAATTCAGCATTTCATCCGACTGTACCTCTGAGTAACAGGAAATCAGAAAACAAAACCAAATGCGGCAAAGACCACGTGAACATTACGCTCATGATCACCACGTGGCTAGCAAGGAAGGCTTGATCCCAGTTTTTCCTGGAAGCAAATTTTTACCTTAATTGAGTGGAAGGGGCTCAGGGGAGAGGGAAGACCCCACCCAGTCAGTGAAGTATAAAATGTAACCTTACTTTTGCTTCTTCAGGAGCGGGTGGAATAGAAAGCCTTCTTTGCTAGGATGCACTGAGTATCTTTCCAAAGAACTGAGATTGGAGCAGACAGAAGTGCCGTTCAACGATCACGTAAAAGGTAAAATGTTAGTGAGACTCTGCAACCTGAACAGAGTCACCCAGGCTGCCACGGTCAGCCTCACACACCAGCACTAACCAGTCATCCAGGAATGCTTCATTTCACAGGGAATGCACGCAGGCTTTAGAAGAGAAGAAGCGTTAAAGCGAGGAGACGTTTCCACCCACAGAACTATTAAACCGTGAGAGCGAGGTTACAGAACTCTGAACAGATAAGACAACTCAGGGACAGCCACAGTGCAAAGAAACTCAGAGGCAACAGGGATGGGCAGGCGAGAAAACGGATGCATGGTTACAAACAGCATTAGGTGCAGACAACTGCTGGGCCTGGGGAATATCAAGGGACAGGAGAGCTAGAAAGCCATCGCTGGGCCTGACCTGGCCTGGAGGAGGTCCTTCCTGGGACAGATGAAGAGGATGCACAGTCAGCGGGGGCCTGTTCGGTTGGGAGCTCAGGGAGCTTCTGGAGGTGCAAACCTTCCTTTGATAGAAATTGTCCCAAAGCCAAAAAAAAAAAAGGAATAATTTTAATCCATCTAGCCAGTGATTTCTGGTGCCCTCCAAACTTTGTGGCCTCTCCACAGTTCAGGGGACTCAAAAGTTCTTAGAAAAACTGGAGGACTGTGGCTAGAGTTATTTCCAATAACTTTGTGGGGCGCTCTTCCCCTCTCTGAGAGGTTAACCTAAAGCAGTTAGGAGACACTGTGCTGGTCTGACCAGATCGTGGTGTCCTCTGACACTTCTTCCTAAAGTCACTGCAATATATTTAGGCAGAGTTAACACTTTATCATTTGCATTTTTATCGTTTGGCCGTGCTGCACGGCATGAGGGATGTTAGTTTCCCGACCAGGGATTGAACCCACGCCCCCTTCATTGGAAGCGTGGAGTCTTAATCGCTAGACTGCTGGGGAAGTTCCAACATTTTTAGATACACGGGCTTTGGAACAATGTGTTTTGGGCCAGGACATAAACTGGTTCCAATTATTTTAAAAGAAAATTCAGCCCTATGGTCCTTGTTCTGGGCGGTGATTCTGAGAGGCCCGCAGAGCTGACGTCACAGAGCTGACGGGTGTGCCGTCACCATCTGGGGGTGGAGGATGGGGTGAAGACTGGGGTACCTGAGTTAGAACGTCGAGACGACGACGGAAACCGCACACTGACTCTGGGAAGGCCAGCCTGCCAGGCCATGGAAGGCCGGAGCTGGCGTGCAAGCCGTCGTCTCGCACGGACAGGTGAGGCTAATCTGGGGCCGGCAGCGTCCCCCGGCACAGGGAGGATGGGCAGAGCGTGCTGTGCGTCTCTTTCCAGGGCAGAGGACGTCTGCCCCCTGCTCACTGCCTGGCTGCACAGAACAGAGGCCAAGAGGGCCCAGCATCTGTGATTCAATACTATGAACACGAAAAGGCTGACCACGCTTTCAAGACAAGCTCGAAAAGTCCAAGTTCCACCAAGATGGTAGAACTGGTGACAAGACAGGGACGGAGGCTCAGCCCGTCTTTCTAAACTCTCTACAGAAAGGCCCACGGAGCATAGCTAATACCTTTGTCTCGATGAAGAGGAGGCTGACGACATGTTACACCCCAAACTTGGGTCCTTCTAACCTGACGTTTCTTTCCTACTCCCTAGGGAGAATCATCCTCAGTTGATTCTCTCAGGCAGACAGAATAAAGCTGTGAAATGAAGGCGGGCTGGGGCCAAAATACAGACACAAGATTCCACGTCACTTTGGTCTCAGTAGTCAGGGGGTGTTAAGAAATAAATTAAGAAAGCACGAGGAATTATTTATAACTCTCGTAGTGCAGTCTCAGATTTTTCTAGAGACAACCCCAGCCCAAAGTCACTGGGTGAACCTAAGTCTCGCGGCAGAAACGTCTCTACCCTGTCACGCTGGTTTGCGGAGACAGTCCCCCTCTCCCTGAGCGCCCCTCTCCTCTCCAACCAAGCCAAGCCCATCGGGGGAGGTGTGGCATGGCAGGACATCAGAAAGCAGCAGCAGCAGCCAGGGGGGGAGCCGAAGCTGTGTCTCAGGACGAGGGCATCAGAGAGCGGCATTCACAGCAAGTTCTCTCCTCACACTGTTTCAGGACAAGAGGGGCAGCACACCGAAATATCCACACATCTCTTCATTTAAAACAGCACTTCTTTATTTCAAAGGAGGAAGAAAAAAAAGACCCTCCCAACCCTTTCCAAAAAAACCCAATAATAATAATAACAATAATAAAAAATCCTATTAGAAACCATAAGGAAGCACTGAGAGTTTGAGTATTACATTCTTCAAGTATGCTGTTCGGATTTTGTTTGTTTTTTTAAGTTGGTGACTATACACATCTTTTTTTAAAAAAAACCTTAAAAGTGCGGCCATGGGATTTGTTTAAAATTAAGTAGTTAGAGGGCTACTTCAAAATACTGTAGTAGGACTGTGCAGTGATCCTTGGGGTGTGATGTCCTTTTTTGTATCCTAGCAAAGGTTACGGGACCAGGCTCCAAATTGATCATACTTCCAGGGTTAGCGTGAGTGGCCAACTTGGGTGAGAAAGCCAGGGAGATCCACGTGTTCTTCCACGGACAAGGAAAATCCACCCCGAGCGCAGAAACTCAGACATGGAATGTGGTAGGACTTCACAGTAAAGTTAGTCTGGGACGGGGAGAGGCGGTGAGCCCAGACAAGGCAGGGTGTTAGGTTCAACTGGTTTCCCTCGTCAGGTGTTCGCCCATCTTTTTAGTGGGGTTTAGTGCAGTCCTTCAAGCCACAATTTAGAATGCCCTTCAGTGTGCTCCAGAGGGTTGGTTCATGTGAAAGGACTGTTTTCAGATTTGCATCCCAAGGAAAATCATGCTACATAAAAGTGATCCAAGATTGTTGCCCAAAAAACTTCTTGGATAAAATCTAAAAAATACTATTGCAATTGCGTCTTTTGAGGAAGAAGAAGAAGAAGAAAAACATTATTCTAAATGTAAACAGATTCACTCAACTCTTGTTGCTGTAGAAAACTCCAGAGGAGGGAAGTGGCTGTCTACGTCTTCGCCGCATGCACTCGCCGGAGGGGAGGGGAGCACTGCGTTCCGGGCGCCGGCAGCATCATCTGGGTGAGGAGGAGAAGAAGCGCTGCACGTAGCCCAGGAGGGCATCCCAGTGCTTCCAGAGGAAGGCGATGACCACCACCAGGAGCAACGTGCTGAACGTCCTGCTGCGAGTCTTCATGAGCGGGACCACGCAGTTGGCGACCGTGGACACGAAGACCAAGAGGACCGCCATGACCGCCAGGAGGATGTTGATGAGCTTGCCCAGCAGGTTCCGGGCAGTGGCGTTCTCCAGCCCCTCCAGCTGAACCACCTGCTGCTGCTGTTGCTGCAGCTCCATCTTGGAGATGCGGGTCTGGCACGCCTCCAGGGCCTCCTGTGGGCCAGACAGGGGAGAGGTAAGCCTTGGGATGCTCACGGCGCCCAGAGCAGCTGGCAGGCCCCGCAGGGCAGCCAGATGCATCCCGAGCTACGTCAGAGATCTGAAATGTGTGCAAGTCTTGAGTGTGAGGGGCCACGGCACAACTCACGATTCAAGCAACTATTATTTACTTTTTGATTACCATTCAAGCAACTATGATTCCCCTGTGCTGCTCTCCACTGCATTCAGCCACAATCAGATCTGGTCTTGAACACTTTAATGACAAGACCTCAAGCCCACGACTGCGTCTCTCTTTTCTCCCCCCATGCAACAATTACTAACTTAAGTGGCACAGGACACACACACTTGCTCACCGTAACAGGACATACAGGCTCCCTCAGTATTCTCCTCAATCCCGGTCCCTGCCCTTGGAGTGACTCTGCCAGTCTGGTGTGTGTTCACCCTTTCACCCGTGTTTAAGTCTACACACGATGTCCTTAGGGAAATGCATGGAATTATTTAAAATTTTTCTACCTTTATGCAAATAGTATCACACCACGGGACTGGTCTACAACATGTTTCTCACTTGACAGAGGGCCCTGGCGATTCTCTGCGTCAATGCATGGAGGCCCACCTGGTTCTTCTTAATGGCTACCTAGCATTTACAGCTTGGCTAGGTCACAGTTTATTCAGCCAGCTCCCTACTGGAGAGATCTGGGTTATTTCCACCTTTCTCACAGAACAATGGAGGAGTGAAGCTCCTATGGACATATTACCAGGTGCTTTTCAAGCTAAGTAACTCCCCAACATCAGGCAAAAGGGCTCCCTGCACTGTCTTCTTAAGAAGAGTTGATCTCTGTGAAGAGAACAGATACTGCGCCCAACACCTGACCCAACATTTCCTTTCATAACCTGCACCCACGGGTTCATATACAATTGACCGTAAAACTCAGAGGACAGGACCTATTTCCTTAGCCGTGGTCAGATACTCTCCGAAGTTCAGCAGTGGTAGGAGCCCTGGATTATGTAACCTCGGTTTCTGTGGGTCCTGGTTTCCTGGGATCTGAGGTGACACAAGGCAACTTGAGGCTGAAGCTAAGCTAGAGAATGGACATACAACAGATACATCCCATTCCAGAAGGACCTTGGGAAAAAACTAAAATGTAAACAGACTTCTGGGTCATGGAAAAGGGAGCATCTGGGCAAATGATCTAGACATTCCCTTGATTCCTTGAGGCTTCTGTCATACCTGTCTCCTGTATTACAGCATCAGGACTGGTTTACTTCAGGATGCTTTCATATGAAACCACCAGAGCTGCCAGAGAAAGGCAGTGAAAACCACAAGGAATAAAGCGCTGAAGGTCCTGGTGTGAGTCTTTGAGTTTTCTCAGGGTTTTTAGAAATACCTCCCAACTGGTCTGAGAAAAAGTTAAAATATTCTGTTTTGCCATGGATTAAACTAGAGTGCCATTAGCCTCCAACATTACCGCTGTTACTGTTGAGCTGGTCAGTTGTGTCCGACTCTTGGGTGATCCCATGGACTGTGTAGCCCGGCATTATTCTCACAAGTGGCCTGGGAGTGTAGCTGTATAAGGTGGATCTGGCAGTGAGGCTTCTGCCACAGAGGAAGATAAGTCAGGTGGCGCTGGGACCTGTTAGAGCAGCTCCCGAAGCAGTAACCACGTAACATCCGTGCTCGTCCATCTACTGAGACCATCCTGAGCCCAAGAAACATTTCCCAAGAAGCCAAGCAAGCACACCACCTCCAAATGGTGTAGACTTTTGAGGAATGCTGGTGGCTCAGACGATAAGAATCTGCCTGTGATCCAGGAGACCCGGGCTCGATCCCTGGGTTGGGAAGATCCCCTGGAGGATGGGATGGCTGCCTACTCCAGTATTCCTGCCTGGGAAATCCCATGGACAGAGGAGGCTGCCGGGCTACAGTCCAGGGGGCACAGAGAGTCAGACACAACTGAGTGACTGACACTTTTACTTTGAGACACGCACCGCATTTGAAGAGCAGGTGTGTTCAAGAAGCTTACAGGCGGTCTAAGCTTCTTCTAATACTCTGCCCTCTCTGTCTTTGCCCCTAAACATTTTTTTGTGTGCATGGTAAAACACATAATATAAAATCTACCATTTGCTCCTTTTAAAGTGTTCACTTAAGAAGCATTTCTAAGTTTACCATGTTGTGTAGCCGTAACTCCTCTTAAATCCCAGGGCGCTTCCACCATCCCCGAATTAAGCCCTCCCCTTTGGCCATCACTCCCAGTCCTCTCCCTCCAGTCTCTGGCAGCCACGGATCCACTTTCTCCGTAGACTTGCTTACTCTGTGCGCTTCACGTAAATGGACTCAGGTACTGTGCGGCCTCTGTGACCGCTTCTTGCACTGAGCTCCATGTTTTCGGGCTGGACCCAGGCTGGGGCAGGTGTCAGTGCGTCATTCCTTTCTCTTCCCCTTTTTTACTGTGGTAACATATATATGATGTAAAATTTACTATCTGCACTCCTTCTAAGCGCACGGGTCAGTGGCATGACACGTTCGTGCTGTTGTACAATCACCGCCACCTACCTCCATGCTCTTTTCATTTTAGAAGATTGAGACTCTGGACCCATTAAACAGTAACCTGCCTGCTTTTCCACCTGGCCCATCGTGCTGACCTGGATGTCCCGGGCCCGTTCATAGGACTGATACGCAATTTTCTCTTCCATGCTGGCCAATTCCTGCTTCAAGTTCAAGATTTCATTCTGGTGGAGCTCTGTTAGGTCATTCAGCTGTTCTTCTAGTCGTTCACATCTAACAAGAGAGAAAAGTTACATGTTTCACGCCGTCTGTATTTCTGTTGGTTATTATTCACATCCAACCCCCCAAATCCATTCTGCAAAGGAAGAAAACAAAAGCACAGAGAAATCAGGCAAGTGGCCTGGGTGACAGGCACGCTAGTGGGCACAGCTCTCGGTCCCTGGGACGGACAGTTTCTCACAAGGCCGCATCACAGCAGCAACAGGACTCTTCCACATTCTTCTCAACACACGGTATTTGCAGCAAGGCCAGCAGCCCTGGTTAGCTTTGAGCAGACCCATTACAAACGAGGCCGTTCTTATTCTGCCCCCAGCGGCATATGGGAGAGGCAAAAACGCGAGGGACGTTAAGCGGTCTCATCAGAAGATACACAGCAGGCAAACGGAAACTGACCTTCCAGCAATCACCAGGAGCTTATTCCAACTGGGGCAGGTCACTCACTCACCTGGATGTTCGTCATTCAGAGCCCACCGTCCCTATTGCCAAGCACAGTGCCTGGCACAGGGTTAACAGACGTTTCCTGAGCACCTGCTGTGTGCCCGGTTTGTTCAAGGTTCTGGGAATGCTGTGGTAAGAGAGACCGAACGCTGCCCTCAGGAGTTTACAGCCTACAGTGGTGGTGGAAGGCAGTAAACCAAGATGACTGCAGGCGGCTAAGTGAGCCGGAGAAGATCAGGACGGGGATACGGCAGCGGGCCCGGCGGCCCTGGACTGCTCGGGAAAACCTTTTCCCGACCCTGAGAGCTGAAACCTGGGTGATGGCATGAACGAGCCACGTGAAGATGTGAGGGGAAGAGTATCTTAAAGCTGAAGGAACTATCTTAAAGCAAGTATAAAGCTCGTGAGATGAGAATCAGCTTGGCAGATTTTAGAACAGAGAGGAGGGACAGAGTGGCTGCAGCTGAGAAGAAAAGTGGGGGAATGCACAGAGAAGGTTCCTCAGGAGCAGCGAGCGTGTTTTGTTCATGTGGTACCTCTAGCACTTCAGACTCATGTGCAAAGGCTCATTCTACATGAAGACGGGACCTGGGCAGGGCACTGCGGATCTGTGGGATTGGAACCGTTTAAAAGGAAGAGATCAGAGAGACTGGACAAAGAACACAGGTAAAGGGCGGGAGGTAGAAATGTATGGACTAACCAGAACAGTTGGGGGGAAGAAAGGAATTCTGCTCTTAAAAGCCAGGGAAGGCAGTGGGAATCTGAAATAGACAGTACATGGACCCAAAGCAGATGCTGAGGGGGGAGGCTGACATGAGGAACACAGGGCTGTCTGCTACTGGTGAAGCTTCCGGCAGGTTGTGGGTGGAGTTCAAGGAACCAAAAAAAAGAAAAAAGGAAAAAGCTAAGTAGGTAGGAGAAAGGCTGAAGACACACAGTGAGAAGTCCCGACAGGGAGGAATCACACAGCTCTAGCTGACGGCGACTAGAACGACGGAGGGCTCATCCCAAGAGGAGGATACACAGTTGGGGATCACATACTTCAGGTTCTACCGAGTTTGGACGGAAAATATTTAAAAAAAAAAAAAAAAATCCATCAAGTTCCAAAACCTAAGAGGTGCATTTACTGGGCACCAGCAAATATCTACAGAGCATTTACACTGTATGCGGACTTGTATGTACTCTAGGCGTGAGTTCCACCATACGTGAGGGTGTGCACGGGTTCCATAAGGGTCTGGCGCATCAGCAGACTTCACTACCCGTGGGGGTGGGGTGGGGTCCTAGAACCAATTCCCCACAAATGCGACGGCTGGGTGCTTCTCAGGCAAGCACACTCCTAACACTGGCATGCAAGTCTCGGCAAACTTCGTATTAAAAAAACAGGAATGGCAGAACAAAGGCAAACATTTAAACTACCCGCCCCTTTCGTGTGTGACCAGATGTGCGGTACACAAGTTTAAAGGAATCCATGGAAGTTCCCTGTTCAAGGGCATCTTTATGTGGTGGCGGCATCAGCAACATTCTCCCTTCTAATAATTATATAATGAACAATTAGATCCTAAACCCCATTCCTTCTCCATGAGACACAGATTAAAAATAAAGGTCCAGCTGACCCTCTTTGCTACATTACTGACTCCTATTTAGTTCTCCTGCGTCCTTGATAACAATCTCTGTGCTGCTTTCTTGCCCATCGAAACTGTCACTGGATACTGGGTGCTTCTCAGGCAAGCACACTCCTAACACTGGCATGCAAGTCTCGGCAAACTTTGTATTAAAAAAACAGGAATGGCAGAGCAAAGGCAAACATTTAAACTACCCGCCCCTTTCGTGTGTGACCAGATGTGCGGTACACAACTTTAAAGGAATCCATGGAAGTTCCCTGTTCAAGGGCATCTTTATGTGGCGGCGGCATCAGCAACATTCTCCCTTCTAATAATTATATAATGAACAATTAGATCCTAAACCCCATTCCTTCTCCATGAGACACAGATTAAAAATAAAGGTCCAGCTGACCCTCTTTGCTACATTACTGACTCCTATTTAGTTCTCCTGCGTCCTTGATAACAATCTCTGTGCTGCTTTCTTGCCCATCGAAACTGTCACTGGAGTGACTTGAACAACTGATCGGGAAGGTTTCCACTGTGTTTGACTCGGGCAGGTTCTCTGAGACTCTGCCTTTTCACATCATCTGTGGGCCCCGGCACACACTCGGAAACAGTGCCACCTCTGGAGCTGATTTTCCACCACGTTTTCAGTCAGTTCAGTTCAGTCGCTCAGTCGTGTCCGACTCTCTCTGACCCCATCGCAGCATGCCAGGCCTCCCTGTCCATCACCATCTCCCAGAGTTCACTCAGACTCATGTCCATTGAGTCAGTGATCCCATCCAGCCATCTCATCCTCTGTCGTCCGCTTCTCCTCCTGCCCCCAATCCCTCCCAGCATCAGAGTCTTCTCCAATGAGTCAACTCTTTGCATGAGGTGGCCAAAGTATTGGAGTTTCAACTTTAGCATCATTACTTCCAAAAAAATCCCAGGGCTGATCTTCAGAATGGACTGGCTGGATCTCCTTGCAGTCCAAGGGACACTCAAGAGTCTTCTCCAACACCACAGTTCAAAAGCATCAATTCTTTGGTGCTCAGCTTTCTTCACAGTCCAACTCTCACATCCATACACGACCACTGGAAAAACCATAGCCTTGACTAGACGGACCTTTGTTGGCAAAGTAATGTCTCTGCTTTTGAATATGCTATCTAGGTTGGACATAACTTTCCTTCCAAGGAGTAAGTGCCTTTTGATTTCATGGCTGCAGTCACCATCTGCAGTGATTTTGGAGTCCCCCAAAATAAAGTCTGACACTGTTTCCACTGTTTCTCACGGTTCACGTATTGCTGAAGCCTGGCTTGGAGAATTTTGAGCATTACTTTACTAGCATGTGAGATGAGTGCAATTGTGCGGTAGTTTGAGCATTCTTTGGCATTGCCTTTCTTTGGGACTGGAATGAAAACCGACCTTTTCCAGTCCTGTGGCCACTGCTGAGTTTCCCAAACTTGCTGGCATACTGAGTGCAACACTTTCATAGCATCATCTTTCAGGATTTGAAATAGCTCTATTGGAATTCCATCACCTCCACTAGCTTCGTTCGTAGTGATGCTTTCTAAGGCCCACTTGACTTCACATTCTAGGATGTCTGGCTCTAGGTGAGTGATCACACCATCGTGATTATCTTGGTTGTGATTATCTTTTTTGTACTTTTCTTCTGTGTATTCTTGCCACCTCTTCTTAATATCTTCTGCTTCTGTTAGGTCCAGACCATTTCTGTTGTTTATTGAGGCCATCTTTGCATGAAATCCACCACGTTTTAAGTTCAACAAATGCCACGAGATTAGGTTAACGTATTGTCTTTGTATGACTGCCCTATTAAACCCACCATGTGTGGTGGTGTCAGCATTGGATAATTTCGTTATTCTCTCTCCTCACCACACAGGGGCTAGAGGTTTTTTAAAAATGGAGTGTTCCACTGTGTCAGTTCCTTGGGATTTAGGGAAGGGCTGGGCTTGGCTGGCAGCAAAGGACTCTCCTAAACTAGGGCCGATGTGGGGTGGCAGGGCGGGGAGCCTGGCGGTAGTGGCAACCAGCCTGCATGCTGACGGCAGCAGACTCGGGTGATATCTCTGCCGTGTAGTCCATGGGCTACCACCTCAGCCTCTCAGCCCACAAACTGTACGGTCTTTCAGGCTTTCCAGGAAAGTTAGAGACAATCATTTGACATTAAACCTGGCTCACAAATACCATTAGAACAGATTAAAAAGTAAGAGCAGCAGCAGCTACCATGTCCCCAACGCTTATGATGTAAACTGGGGCTTCAGCAGTAAAGAATTCGCCTCCAATACAGGAGCCGCACGGGACACGGGTTTGATCCCTGGGTCAGGAAGATCCCCTGGAGGAGGGCATAGCAACCCACTCCAGTATTCTTGCCTGGGAAATCCCACGGATAAACGATCCTGTCAGCCTACAGTCCACAGGGTTTCGAAGAGTCAGACAACACTGAGCGACTTAGTTGAATCGATTAACTTCCACAACCCCAAGAAGACAGTAATACCTTTACTTTACAGATGAGGAATCTGGAGCTCAGAGAGATACAGAAATTTGCCCAAGGGCAGAGAAATTAAGTAGGGGAGCGAGGACTTGAATCCAGGTAGGTCTGACTCTAAAGCCCAAGTTCTTAACCATTCAAGAAGCCCAGATGAATTCCCTTCGTAAGAAGGGTGAGTCAGGTCTAAAGTGGATTCAAATCACACAGCTCCACAGGGGCCTGGACACTACCACAATGACTGATGGTTTTGAAGTTTTATGTCAAGGCAGAGTCAACAGGAGGACTGTAATAAAAAAGATTATGGACCTAGAATAGGAAAGAGGATGATAACAAGTGTTGGTGAGGACGTGGGGAAATTCGAACCCTGGTATACAGCTGGTGCAACTGTTCTCTGGAAAGTAAGTTTGGAACTCTAAACATAGTTACCATCTGCCCCAGAAATCTCACTCCAGGTGTACACCAGAGAGAAATGAAGACTAACTTCCACTCAAAATTCGTATACAAATATTAACAGAAGTATTATTCATAATGGTCCCAAGTGGAAACAACCCACTATCAACTGATGAATGGATATATAAAGTGTGGTCTACTCATACAATGCAGTGTTATTGGGAAAGAGAAAGAAATGAAGTAATGACACACGCGACAGTATGGATGAGCCTTGAAAATATGTTAAGTGAAGGATGCCAGTAAGGAAGAATTGAAAACTGTATGATTCCACATGCATGAAATATTCAAAATAGGCAAAGCTATAGAGACAGAAAGATTAATGATTGCCAGGGGCTGGGCAGGGTAGAGAAGATTGTAGACTGATAAAACTGTCCTAAACTGATTATGGTGGTGGCCATGTATCTGTGGATATACTAAAACCACTGATTTGCATATCTCAATAAAGCTGTTAAAAAAGATTACGGTAGTTTACTTTGAAATGCATAAAAAAACAGATAAAGGATAGATAGATGGAAAGATATAGTCGCTCAGTCCTGTCCGACTCTTTGTGACCCCATGAATCGCAGCACGCCAGGCCTCCCTGTCCATCACCATCTCTCGGAGTTCACTCAGACTCACGTCCATCGAGTCCGTGATGCCATCCAGCCATCTCATCTTCGGCCGTCCCCTTCTCCTCCTGCCCCCAATCCCTCCCAGCATCAGAGTCTTTTCCAATGAGTCAACTCTTCACATGAGGTGGCCAAAGTACTGGAGTTTCAGCTTTAGCATCATTCCTTCCAAAGAAATCCCAGGGTTGATCTCCTTCAGAATGGACTGGTTGGATCTCCTTGCAGTCCTAGGGACTCTCAAGAGTCTTCTCCAACACCACAGTTCAAAAGCTATACAGTATATACAGTAAGACAATATATTACCAGTATGGGAGTTAACTGTACACTTTTTTCCCCCAAGTCTGTAGTGTGTTTGAACGTTTTATAATAAACATCAGGGGAAAATGACAACAGGTATTACAGCCAGGAGCATTCGGGGTTCGTGAGTCCTTTGAGAATTCTACCTCTCAAAGTTGCACGATCTCAGGTCAGCTCACTTTACATAGCAAATTCCTTCATCTGTAAACTGAGGTTAATAATCTACCTTGAAACATTCATTTGAGTACACAGGAGGTGTTAAAAAATGTGTTTCTCTTTTTTCCATCTTCAGTTTACTAAGAACACAGTGGCTGTTTTGAAAATGTTTCTAGTTCATAATGAAGAAGGCATCAGGTGAATACTTGCTTCCTGAAAAGAATTCATGGGAATCTGAAAACCTTTCTAACCAACCAAGTACTTCCTGTGGTGACTGATTCATGCCTTAAGTCTCATTTTAGACTCATCAGCAGTCCGCATCATTGTGCTAACTCCAAAATAAATCCAGTATCTTACACCCTATTTTATGTTTCTAACTTGATCACTATTTCACATACCTCCCTCCTTTCCCCTTAAGAGTTGTTAAAAATCAGTATGTTACAAAGAGAAATACACCACAAAGTATTGTTTGAAAGGTAAAAAATTTAGTTCCCTGACTATAAAGAATCATAAATTCTAGGGAACAGAAGAAGCCTTGTTAAATCTCTTTCCATCAAGGAACTATTTCTACAACAGCCCTGACAAGGAAATCTCTCTGTGAACACCTTCAGGGGCAGGGTCTCATTTTTCTTAAGAGTTGTTTTCACTGCTAGATAGATGCAGCTATCCATCTAAAACTCAACTAAAACCTAGCAACTCCTCACTCACACCAAGTCCCTCTCTCAGCTACATTACTTGTGATGCCTGCCTTCAGCAATAAGAGGTAGTTCCCATGGATTCCATAGAACCAAACCTCGGTAAAGTCTTGACTGCACACACATCTGTCAGTATCACTCTCTCTCGCCTCGTGTTATTTGTAAAGATGAGCCTGTATTCTATTCCGGGGGAAGACACAGAAGGCAGGAGGTAAGGGCAAGATGCCTGGGAGCCTGGAGGTGGGCGCTAACCACTGGACAGCCAGGGGGTCCCAGCATCCATTACTTTAAGGGACAGGAATGACGGGAACAGACAGTTGCCAGGTGCCGAGTGACAGGCAGATCAGGACATAAGATACGCTTTTTCTGCCCCTCAAACTTTTAACACTTTAACATTTCTTTGAAATGCAACCCTTGAATCCTATATTCTCTTCTGCAATTTTAGATCCAAACTGATGTAGACATTAAGCATTCCCAATGTAATTTTTAAAGTCCCTACTTAATTAAGATTTACCAACCTGCTTTATTGAGTTCTTTCACTGATTTAAGTTCTTTTTTCTTTAGTATTTCTTTCAGCAAGGCTTTATAAGAGGTAATTTTACCTACATGTGTCTGAAAGTGTCTTGATTTCACCCTCCTCTTGAAGAATAAAGCAGGTGGGACAGAGCAGCTTATGTGTGGTTTCTCTTCCCCAGCCCTCTGGAGGATCACTGCCATCCTCCGGCGGTATAACGTCACGTGTTTGGTCTGTTTCACACTCAGTCTCTTTCATCAGCTGGATTTCCCCGTGACGCTGGCAACTTTGGCTTCAGAGTATTCCATGGTGTTCCCTCCTGCAGGTTATCTCTTTCCAGGTTTCTTTTTGAGCTGTTTTGTGGCTTTGAGTTGTGACAAAACATGTTTTGCATACTTACACCTATGAACAGCTAAGATGATCTATCAGAGGACACCTGAGGCTGGCCCTCGGATTCTTTTTCAACCTGTCTGTAGAAGGGGAGATTCTATACTGATGTAACACTACTGATGAGTATGGAATGCTACATGTGAATCAAGAGTAAGTGCAAAGTCGTCAGCACATGTTTGTAACTCTTGGAACCTTATAAACCAGTGTCTGTCATATAAAGGTTACTAACACGTCAAAGGCTCTGGAAACCATGTTAGGACTGAATTTTGCTCACCCCACGTTCTATCTAAAGGCTCTCCACTTCACTGTTTCTGCTTTGTACCTTTTCTTCACTTGAAAATGTTTTATGCTGTCGCAGTTTGTCCCAGCCCATGAATCTGCTCATCCAGGTTTTAGACTCAAATCCTGACTCTGCAAAACACCAGTGTGAGTGACCCTGTTCACCTGTTAAGAAGTCTGTCTCCTCCCAAGGGTGGCTGTGAGGATTACACAGGAGATAGATGACAAATGCCTGGCAAAAAAAAAGGCCAGGCCCTAGCGAGGCGGTTCCAGGGGGCTGCTTTTCAGTGGCCACAGGATCCCAAGTGCTACACGGCTGCACTCGTCACGGCTTCCTGCTTCTGATTCGTTTCTCTAACCCTTCATTTCTTCATGTCTCCACGTTCTCAGTCTCACATATTCTGGAATTTCCAGCACTCCCAGTATACCCATGCTGCTTTCCCTATGAAATCACACAGGTGGGTTTACGGGGCAGGCCTCTGTCCTCCACGCTGGGCACACACCTCTTACTCCTTGCCTCCTCATCTGGAGGCCAGCACAGGCGCGCCAACGGCTCCGGCCAGGCGACTGAACTAACTGAACTAGCTGGCCTGTTCCAAGCTGTCCTTTAAATTGGTGAAAACCCTCCTATCTGCCTTCCTTTCATGGCATGTGTTGTGTATGTGTGTGAGGCAAAGTCTCTCGAATAAATTGTATCAGGTCTTTGCAAACCTCCAGAAAGAGTTGAGTAGAAAGTGTTAATCCTTACCCTGGGTTATCATGCCCTTGTAGAAAAGGAAGGCTTTCAGAAGCTGAACAATTTACTCACAGTTACATGGGAATTAACAGCAACATCCCCTCAGGCTGAGTCTTCCTGAACGGGAAAATGTAACTGGTGCTCCCAAAGACAGCGCTTTATTAGCAGGTAGCTAACTAGCCAAGTAGCACTGGCATAAGCAGAAGAGCTCCGCTTCCCAACAGACGAGACACAGACAGGTTAGGAGCCTTGTGAGGTGACACGAAGCTGCAGAACTCAGGGGTGAAGCAAAACCCACAAAGGGTCCAGCTGAAACAGCCCCGTTAATTCATCCACTAAGCGTTTGTTTGCCCTCTTCAAGTCATAAGAATTACCTGGAGAATGATGACTTTCTGGAAGAACAGAAAAGTGGCAGCTGTTATTGTGAAGTGGAAATCCTATCACACTCACACAAACAGTTGTGCTTGGGTTACCATAGGAGTAAAGCACCTCCAATCTGCAGGGACCATCAGGGAGGAGACCGAGAAAGCCATGCACTTGGAGGCTTTTCCCAAATGTGATGAACAAAGGCTGGCAAGATGCCCCTGGTGCCGTGCAATGCCGTCCTCTGGCGACTGGCCTGTCATTACTAAAACATTTTCCCTAATTTTCCCACCTGGGTCAGGGAGGTTCGTCCCTCAGCTCTTTTCACAACCTGCAAATTGAAAAGCACGAACCTGACCAGGCTTAGCCACTTCCACTCAAACATTTTTTTTCAGTGCTTCCAGCCTGAGAGGCTTACATAAACCACATGTGAAAGTACAGTCTGCAAACAGACTAGCCCAAAGAGCCCAGTAAAAAATGCTGAGGTATTATGTGGGGTGGGGGAGCGTGTGGGGTAGAGGAGTTTAGGGTTCAGTCTAACCAATTAGTCACTGTCAGCATCGAAACAGCAAAAATGCCAGCAAAGATAAGGAGAACAACAATAGCTACCTGGCCCACTAGGCCTTTTTATGTGACGTGTCTGCCTCGGAGACTCATCAAGACACTGCTCTGCTCGGTAATCCTCACCTCCTTCCTCTCTGGGAGGTGCTTAGAAATGTAACTTAGAAAGGGCAGGCTGAGAAAAAAAATGCCACAACTTTCCCCTGCTAGTGAGGTGCAGGAGGATGTGAATCGCTTGCTCCATACTTCTTGCTGTTTAGATCTGTTTTATTGTTGTCTTTTTTATAACTTCCACCCTGTCCCATACTGGTAGTCAAATGAGAAATGTAAATGGCGAAAGGAAGAAAATGCTGTCGCCAACTTTCCACTCCTCCCATTCTGAATATTATGAACTCTTTTGCTCCCTTTATTTTTCAGTGTTTACTTCCAGTCTCAATTCTAAAACGGAGAAGCCAGATACCTAGGGAATTCATAAAAAGAACACACCACCATTCTCTCCTTAAATATTAATGCCGAACCAGCAGAGGGTAAAAAACAGGGAAACTAAACTGTGAATCAGCCTTTCACGTGTGATTTTTTAAAATCAAGAATTCCCTGTAAGGGACCTGTAACCCCCTCATATGACACTACTTGAACTCTCGGGACACGAAGGGTGGGTGTTCTTGGCCCTACTAGTCTGTGACTTTGACTGGCACATATTTCTCATGTGACTTATCGTGGAACGCAAAGTAGCATAAGATGAATAATCTTATTTTGAGACTTTTAACTTAAAGGTCCTTCCTAAATCATTACAACTCAAATGCAATGTTGACAGCTAAATATGATTTGAGCTTAACTATCTAGTAAACAGAAAGCCTGAACACTGTACGATCTTTTTTGAAAAAAGTAGGTTATATCGTATTTGGGGAGGTGAAATTCTTCTCCACCAAGATGCAACTGCTCTGTCTACAAAGTATTAAACTACATCTAGATTTTTTTTCCCAAAAGGAATTTAGAGCAATTTATTCCAGGCTTTTAACAACAGGATCTGAGTCTAGTCTAGTCTGACCTCAAGAATCCATCTGGGTTAAATTCACCAATGGGGTGCTTCACCCTTAGGCAACCTACTTCCCCCACCCCTCAAGCTTATTTATTATTTTTTTTTAAATTAATTTTTAAATTTTTTTTCAAATTTTGGACTTCCCTGGTGGCCCAGTGGTTAAGACTCTGAGCTCTCAGTGGAGGGAGCATGGGTTCGATCCCTGGTTGGGGAACTAAGATCCCACATGCTGTGTGTCCAATAAAAGAAATAAAACATTAAAAAAAATTTTTCTCCCCCAAATTTTTATTTAACACCAAAAACATTTTGTATTGGGGTACAGCCAAAAATACATCTAGATTTGCTGCACGTTTATCATGCATAAATGAATACTGGTCTTGGAGAGTGAAAATCCCCAACTGGTCCTGGAAGCCGGTCCAATTCATCCATTGGATTAGTCAACACAGTAGTCACCTTCCTAGACCAAAGACAAGCCAGGGCTCTTTGGGGCCGCATTCCTGACAAGTGAGAAAGCGGGGTGAGCGCACAGCTGGGAATGCACCACCACTCTCTGGGTGTGGCTCAGGAGTCTGGAGCCATCTCTGAGAGCCTGTGGGGCTTCCCTGATTGGGCAACAGGTCACCAGGACAGGATGGCTGAAGAATCCTGTGGAGCAGGTATTGAGAGGAACAGGAAGGACTAGGTCCCCGGCCGACTGAAACCAACAGGCAAGCCTGGCAGCAGATGAGCGCGTTATCTCCCCAGCGCGTCCTAGAGACCCGAGGCGGTTTCTGCCAGTGCTGGACCTGAATGGGCAGACACGGCGGGGGCGGGGGCTGGAGACAGGACGTGCGGTGGGAGCCTGAACGCGCCCCTGGCTGAACTGGGGGAAAGAAAATCACTTTCCCCTCCTTACCTTTTGTTCCTTTATTGATGTCGAGGCCCAAAAAGAGGCTAGTAAAGACTCCACTAGCCTTCAGTTGAAAAGGAAAAAGCAGAGTTTCAGTCCCCAATCAACAACAACCAGTCCCCCCAGCTTTCAAGAGAGGCAGTGAATTATCTGAGAAGGCGAAAAGCGGCAGATGCCTCAAGCACAGAGGGAATAAATAAAGGCTAGAGGGGGAGACGGTGGCGGCAGCTTTGCGCTATCCTGGCGCTGCTCACACCATCCTGGCTGCCTCCACAGACACTGCCTCATTTAGTAATCTCCCCAACCCTGCACCATAGACATCGTTTTTATGGAGGAAACTGAGCTAGGTGAGCCACACCGGCTCACAGCACTCACCAGCGTCAGAACTGGCGAGCAAACTCAGGCTTGCCCAACCTCTCTTAACGAACAAAGTGGTCGCTGTATTTGCTCACGCTCCCGTCTGTCCGCCCTTCTCCCCTCCCACCTCAGCACCTCTCCAGGGCTAACCCGGGAGGAGCTCACTGCGTGAAAAGTCTCTTAGGTGGAAAATCTCTCCCCCTCTTCACTCTTCCGAATGAAGAGTCTGTCTCTGAGGTGCACCTCTCAATTGGGCTTTTTTTCCCTCTTATAAATGAAGAACCAATTTGAGCCAATATTTTCAGTTTCTATTTCAAGCTTATGGCCAAACCTGGTCTGTATACCCTCTGCAGACTCTCAGATTGACTGACAGTTGACAGATGGGTTTAACCCAAGAATATGGGGTTACCACACCTGTATCTGACCGTATCTCTGTCTTATGCCCAGTGATAGTAAAATAAATTCACACTTAACAACAGCTTCTCTAGTTAGAACTCCAGTGGCCGGTGCCTAACTGGGTGGGCCTCACTACTGACCGCTCTGCAGCGTGTGACAGCTGCTCGTGGGGACGGGCTCCTTCTGTATTTTTGCTCTGATGACTCAGTGCAATTTAAAATATCCCTGGGCTTAATACAAACAGTCTCAGAAGCCGATTTCCAAAGAACAGCAATCCCCTTAAAATAGAAGCTTTCAAATGGCATTACTGGTCATCAACACCAGGACGGTTTTTTGCCTGCCTGATACGACACTGCTTCACGCAGGCGGTATAGTTGAGCAAAATTCCAGGTCAGATTCCCTATGGGAAAAACGACAACATGAACCTGTAAGACTACTGATGGACTGTTTTCCTAGTTCTCTCCTGGTTTCAATGCACTTTGCCATAGCGGAACTTCCTACAGTAGCTCAGCACGGTACATTCAACTTGGGAACAGGACTAAACCTCCAGCTTTTAGCAGCCAATTAAATATATGTTAAACCATTTTACTGTGTGACCTGGCAGAAGTCACTTTATCTTTCTGGGTCTCAGGGGACTCATCTCTGGAATGAGATTACACTAGATATCTAAGAGCCCCCTCTATCTCTGAAGTATGAAAGTGAACCCAGTTGCCACGAACCAATCTGTAATAATACTCTAATGGGATGAAGAGATTAGATGGACGAAGAGAATCTGATGTCAGCACAGATTTCATCGCTTAAAAAAAAAAAAAACACAGCTATATATCTTGTTTCCTGCCTCCTCAGATATAAGATCCCACTCATACCTGAGAGTCCAAAGCAAAGCGCAAAGACTAAACACCTAGTTAGGGACCCAAGGTTGAGGTGGAGTTCAGATCCAAGCTCTGCAGCACTGACTGCCTGGGCTACGTGCGTGTGGGCACTGAAGACACACTCTTCACTCGTGGCACAATCATGTGGGTGAAAAGAGGTTTCTGAGTAATTCTGATGATTCCAGAGAAGATGGTCTTGGGAAAAGCTCTTTTCCCTGGTGCAACTCACTGGCGTAGAGACCAATGGGAAGCACTCACCAATGAAGCAACTGATGGTACCGAGAAGGGACTCTGAAAAGGGGGAATCAGGATGGGGTAGTGGAGGTTTCCTTAAGTTGCGGTCCCTTATTATTCACCTAAAGTGTTGTACAAGCTTGAGCATCCACAGAATTTTATAGAATATGTTAAAAATAGAGAGAACTTTTATAGAAATAGACACTGGGTCCTCAAAAAGGCCCTAAAGCTCTTGCTATTAAAGTCGATGCTTCTTAGAGCTAAACTCTAGGTTAGTCTGTCAGTCAGACAGATTTCAAGGTTGACTTTGGGAAAATACTTGTCCTAGGATGAAGAGACCCCAGGCTTTGGGGTCACATTAAACTGGGTGTGATTCCTGGCTTTACCATTTACAAAGTAATATTTGGCAAAACTTAAAACCTCACTGGGTTTCAATTTTCTCATCTGTGAACTTGGGTTTAGGCTTCCCAGGTGGCTCAGTGGTCAAGAATTCACCTGCCAATACAAGAGGTGTGGGTTCGATCCCTGGGTCGGGAAGATCCCTTGGAGAAGGAAATGGCAACCCGCTCCAGTATTCTTGCCTGGAGAATCCCATGGACAGAGGAGCCCGGCAGGCTACAGGCAGTGCAGTCGCAAAGAGTCAGACATGACTGAGAGACCGAGCACACAAAATCGGGTGCAGTGTGCCTACAGGTCGACCGTGAGGGTCAGCAAACATGCAGGAAACATCGAGCGCAGGGGGCATCCTAGGGGTTTACTGATGCTGCCGAGGCAGAGTCCTCCTCCTCCTCTTCCTTTACCGCTGTGCCTGGCCTTCCTCCTGTCAACTCAGATGTCAGTGAAATAAACTAAGGCAGCGAAAATAAGCAGAAGCCCATCTAGAGCAGCCATGGACACACTAACGGGTTTCCTGGTGACAGGAAAGTCCAAGCCCTTCCAGGCCTGGAACAGAGCAGAAACAGAAATCCGCAGAGGGAGGCTGCTGCAGGCAGCTCACTCAGAGCGTGGAGAAGGGGTAGGGAGGACAGAGAACAAACTGCCCAGGACCATTTACTGCAGAAGCATGTACGCTCCTTGAAAGTCCAAGCCCTTCCAGGCCTGGAACAGAGCAGAAACAGAAATCCGCAGAGGGAGGCTGCTGCAGGCAGCTCACTCAGAGCGTGGAGAAGGGGTAGGGAGGACAGAGAACAAACTGCCCAGGACCATTTACTGCAGAAGCATGTACGCTCCTACCTGCACTGGGCTGAGAGTATCCCTCTAGGCTAGAACACTGCTGTTGCCAGCTATTTCCACTCACGTCAGGTTCAATGTACTACTCTGTTAAAAGAAGGGAGAGAAATGCTGCAAAAATGCTTAAAATATGAAAAGTTGTGGTGCCTTAAAGAATACACTACAATCCGTGTCGGAAATCTCATTTATGTAAAACAGTCCAAAGACCAACAAAATTGGATAAATATATTTACCGTGTAAAGACATATGGAATAGAGGAGAATTCCCTTATTGCTCTATACATGGAAATACTGGTGCAACGAAATAATTGAGTAAAACGGTTGTTGACTTTTCCACTGCTTTTCTTGGGGGGGAAAAAAAAGATTCCGTTTAAAGGAAAGACCACTCTCAAGCTTAAGTGATGTGACAGATATGTCTTCCTCCTGCCCCTTCGGTTTTTGAAAATTCACAAGTTCCTTTTATTCTCTCTTCATTCCAGAAAACTAGGCATTCACTTACCAGAATCCAAAATGCAATGAAAGGAGTGCACTTCTCCTCACATCGCAAGTGGCTTGGATGTGATTCTTCTAATGAGGTACTAATGAGGAGCTAAAAGTCCTGTCCTGTCTGTGAATTATTTTAAATGGACACAGAGGTGGCCTTGGGAGACTTGTTTTTCAACTCCCCGATTTTCTCACACTGGCCTACACCGGACTTGAAGGCGTAACAAACTCTATATGAATTTTAAGCTCTGGAAGAATTTAAAAACTGGAATGTTTTGCTGTCCTTTCAAAATAAAGAGGTCAAAGCAGGCAGTTGTTTTTCTGAGCAACTGACCATGGAACACCCAGGTCTCCATGTTCAGGGCAATGTATTTTAATAGCAGCAGTAGCAGCTGCTACCTAACATCAATCAAGCACTACGGGGCCAGGCACTGAGCTACGTGCTGTGCATAAATTATTTCATTTAAATGGCACAATCATCCTATGAAAGACTATTATTATTTCTATGCCAGAGACAAGGAAATCAAGACTTAGAGAGGTTAAGACTCTTATCCAGTTTTCAAGATTAGAAAGTGGCAGGACTAGAATTTGAACCTGGGAGTTAGGTGTTCTTAGAATCTGAATATGTGTCAGATTGCCCATTGCTTTAGATACTAAGTATACTCTGTGTGTGTGCTCAGTTGTGTCAGACTCTTTGCAACTTTGTGAACTGTATGTAGCCCGCCAGGTTCCTCTGTCCATGGAATTTTCCAAGCAGGAATACTGGGGTAGGTTGCCATTTCCCTCTTCATCTAAGTATATTAAAGAATATATAAAACAATGACATAAGAACAATCATTCACTTGCTTTTAGAACTTCATTTCTCTCTCCCACACTTCTCTTTTCTTCTCCCTTCAAGTCTTAAGTCAGAATTGAAGGACAGAAGACTGAAGATCAGAGGTAGGACTGAGTGACATTTTTATCACCTGAAAAGAGCTTGCTGCTGTAACTCCTCTCGGAACTAACTGATACACATGAACAATTAACCTCAGGCCCTGAAATTACCTCATAAAAGCAAACTTGAAAAAAAAAATCATTTTCATTATTTTTTTTCCCCAAGAGGTAAAGGGACCGTAAGAAACTGTTCAATCCTTGACACTACAGTAAAAGTACCGAGACTCTAGATGCTAAGTGGGACAGGACCGGACGCAGGCCTTTCAGGGCTTCACCTGTGGCTGTGAGCAGGACGTGTGGCTCCTGTAACACTGGCCCTTACATCTGTCTCAGAGAGGTGGCCTGGCTCTGGCTGACAACACCAGCCGCATGCGATGGGAACAAGAGGCAAAGACACAGACGTGGAGAATGGTTAAGAGTGGTCTAATATGAATATAGCGTGTGCTGTGAAACACAAGAGAGAGACCAGCTCCCACCTTTAGCACAGATTATGACTCCAAGCACTCAGTCCGTGGAGAATCTTCTAACAGCGTAGAACCATGCCATGTTTAAGTCCACTCTCATTCAAAGAGCTGGCAATCCATGAAAGTAACACACAGGCTTATCTAGATTTACTTCCAGTCTAAATCTTTCTGTATCAATTGCCCAGATAAATGTGTTTAAAGGCAAATATCTGCAAGGTTCAGTACATTTGGCTGGGCTCTATCTTTGATTTCTACAGAGTTCAGAGGGTTATAGGTCTTTTCAGTTTCATGTAGTAGAGCTACAGGCTGCAATGGTTTGTGGTGCTGGGATTATAAGTAGGTGGAAAGCCTTGGCTCCATTTGGAAGTTGAAGACGGGAGGGCTACAGGGACTGGTGTGAGACCTTGGGAGTCATTCAACTCTTCTGGCCTCTCTTTTGCTCTCTCTGAGAAGAACTCATGCCAACATCACACAACATATCTAAAGTGCTGTGGATACTCCAGAGAAAGACTCTACACAGACCTTTTAAAGCTGCGTCTCCGCAGACCCAGAGAACAGATTTGTGAGGACAGGATGAGAGGCAGAGGGCGGGGCGAACTGAGAGAGGCGCGTGTTAACACAGACACTGTCATACGTCTAGGACTTGACTCCCGTATCACTTACCTATATCGCTCCTCCTGTAAGGCCTGCATTATTAGCGAATAGTCCCTCTGATAATGTTCCTTGAGGGTCTCAAAGGATTCCTCGAGTCGGGCCTGGGTTTCCCGGATCTCCTGGACCTCGTGCAGCAGTGCATCGAACCCTGAGCCCTGCATGTCCAGGGTGTTGGTTCTGGAGCTGCACGCTCCTACGGCGAGGCCGCCGGCGGCGCTGTTGGCGCCCACTGAGCCCGAGGTGGCGCTGGAACAGTCCTCCTCGCTCCCATACTTGGGGCTGGACTGAAAGGTGGAAATGGCCCCCAAGGCCTTCCCTGCCTCGTCCACCTGCCCCTCCTCTAAAGAGTCCTTCAGGTTGGGGATGTTGTCGGCGCTGCCAAACTTATTCCGAATTAGAGACGCGATCTCTCTCGGCTTGGAGACCACGGCCCCAGCGGCCGAGTGGGTTGCCTGGGAGAAGCTGGACAGCCCCCCCTTGACGCTGTCCACCACGCCTTCGCTGAAGCCGGTCACCTTGGCGCCCACGTCCTTCAGCCCCTGGTGCATGTCCCTGAAGACGTCCTTTGGCTGCCGGGGGATCCCATTCTGCTCCACCTCCCGAAGCTTCCGGTGGTAGTGCTCGAGCTTCTTCTGCAGCTGCTGGATGGTCTGGGCGGACTTCTGGTTCTTCTTCTCAAAGACCTGCTTGATGCGGGCGGCCTGCTGCTTGTCCGCACTGTTGGCCAGCTTCAGGTACTCGGCCACGTTGTCGTCCCGGGCCGTCTGTGCAATCTTGATTTGTTCCGTGAGCTTCAGGATCTTCTGCTGCAGGTGGGCAATAGCAGCCTTTGTGCGCTGAGGGTCTGGAGTTCCGTCCACTGAGTCTGTGTGCAGGCTGCCATCGGTGCTGGAGGCCACCGCACTGGAGGTCTGGGCAAGGCTGCTTACTTCCAACCGCTCGATCTGGTGTGAAAGCAAGAGGGGGAGGTTAGAAGGAGCCCAGGAGGACTCGCTCTCCACCATTGATGGGCCCCAATGTATTGAAAAAGTTCACCTACTCAGCACAGAGCATTGTTCTAATTGTTTAAGTCACTCAGTCCTATCTGACTCTTTGCGATCCCATGGACTGGAGCCCACCAGACTCCTCTGTCCATGGGATTCTCCAGGCAAGAATCCTGGAGCGGGTTGCCATTTCCTCCTCCAGGGGATCTTCCCCACCCAGGGATCAAACCCACATCTCCTGCATTGGCAGGTGGATTCTTTACCACTGAGCCTCTGGGGACGCCCACTCAGCATAGAGTGCTGACCCAATTCCTCCTGTCCTGCACCAGCCCCCTCGCCCTCTTGGATACTGTCCCCAAACAAGCACACTTTGCTTTAAGCAAACCAGATACATGAGAAAAGATTTGCAGAAGCTGGAATCTGTGCAAAAGGTATTTGTCTTCTGCTAGAAGATTTCTTACAGTACTGCTTTACATAATAAAGCTCTCCTAATGAGTTTAAAGCATGAATTAATTCACACTCAGCACACATACTTGTGTTTACAAGTTTATCTATGTACAACATAGTACATCTGCATTTCAATTTAATCATAGGAAACCTGTCTCCGTATTCAGACACCACTGTATTCCAATTCTTGCTTTCAGATTACAGTCATCTGAAAATGTTGGTGAGAAAGGTAACTTAAGTGGCTACATATAAAAATCCAATTGTTATCACGTGTCTTTTTAATCAAACCACATCAAGGGGTACAGAATCATTTTGTCTGTTCCAACAGGGACACTAAATTGGAAGTCGGTGGCATGTGAAGGGGAGAACGGGAAGGTCCTGCTGAAAGTGGCAAGCAGGAACGTGGTAAGGGCTTGAGAGTTAAAAGCCCAGATCACAAGCAGCTGTCATAAGCTTGGGCAAGGTAACATGAACTGTCTGGGACAGAGAAGAGGTAAGTAATTAAACAAGTCAGGGACTAAGTTCAGGCCTTGTGTGAAGCTCGAATTTTGTGCGTTCTGTCTACTCAAAGATTTTTATTAGGCAAGGGACTCCAAAACACATACAATGACTATCTTCCTGTGTGTGTGTGCAACCATTCAAGGGAGCCAAAGAAGATGACAGATTGTTCAGATTTGAAAACTTCAACTATCATACTTCAAAACCATCAGGCCAAAGCTAAGGGAAAGTTGAGTTTCTCTAATTCAGGAGAAAAAAGCCCTTCAAGAAGGTGCGCCTGGATGTGACTGTGCTGATGAATTAGGGCAGGGCCCGTGCAGAAAGAGGATGAGATGGTGTCACTGACTCAATGGACATGAGTTCAAGCAAGCTCCAGGAGATAGTGAAGGACAGGAAGGCCTGCGTGCTGCAGTCCATGGAGTCACAAAGAGTCGGACACAACTGAACAATGACAGCCATGCAAAAAGGCTTTAGACGCTGCTCTCTATTGAGCAGTAACAGTAAGAAATAATGAAATAACCACTGTGGGGTAAAAAGTTCCCACCAGGAGTGACGATGTACAAGTTCACCACGTTGAAAAAAGAGGGGCACATTCTTTCCCTTGTTTCCCATCCCTAATCTCGTTTACCAGTAAACAAGATGGTAGCAAGAGCTATGTATAGGTTACTCTCATATTCGGAAAGGCCAGATCAGTAATTCTGTAATGACAGTAATACACCAAATCTGAAATAGTCATGAAGTGCTGACCATTAGCTTGTCAGTCTAGAGGCGCATTCTCCCTTTCCCATCTTGGCTGTACCTCCTCAGTGTGCTGTCTGAGCAGGAACCATGCTGATCTCTAAGACACACGCAGTTCGCAACTGGGTTCAGTATATTACTACTGATGTAAATAGCAAACAGTAATATTTTCCTTCCACATGAACAGAAATGAACTACTGAATGCTGAAAGAAAAGCAAAAGATAATCTATAACTGAAACGAGTAGCAAAAATGACATCATGCTCCACCAACGAAACGATTACGCACAAGAGTCAGGGAGGAACATGGTAACCGGGTCGGGCCCCTCCTCCACCTACCAGCGCCTCTCTAGGCGCCTGCTAATCGGCGTGGAAGGGCCGGGGGAAGGCAGCAGCGGTGAAGAGGAGCCAGAGATCCAGCTAACTGAGCTGCCCAGAGTTGCACCAGGAGCTCCTGGAAACCCACTCTCTCAGCTGCACAGAGCTCCCACGGCGTGAGTTTCTCTCTGAATGGGATTTCAGATCCCGTACTACCGGGCATATAATTACACGATCCTGACTGTGCTTATGCTTGACGGCTCCCCATCCACCACAGCGTAACAGGAAAGCAAACATGAAACACCTCTAGGTTGAGGACCACAAGCTTACGCATGGTCTAGTTTTCTTAGGCTCTTTCTTATCTGAATATCAACTTCTACGCATCCTGTTGTCTGAGGAAGTGTCAACATGGAACTCAAGTGTCACTGTTACTCTGGGAGGACACACATGGATCACATTGCTCAAAGGATACTGTTGGGACTAGAATCGGGGTGTTTTAAATGTATTTATTATTTATTTATTGAAATATATCTAATTTACAATGATATGTTCATTTCTGCTGAAGAGCAAAGTGACTCAGTTATACACACATATATACCTTCTCTTCCATTATGGTTTATCACAGAATACTGAATATCATTCCCTGTGAGATAGAATAGGACCTTGCTCTCAGAATCGAGGTTTGATTCCATCACTAAAATTGTAAAAACCTATATAAAGGTTCAATATAACTATTTACAAATGATCACAGTTTAGATGTGATGTTACTTCCCTGCACAGCAACTGAAGAGATAACCCAGAGTCTCTCTACTCTGCCTTCTCTATCTGGGCTGTCTGGAGCCCCACTGTGTCCTTCCCATGCCTGACTCCCACTTAGCATCAGCTATATGCCTGCGAGAATATAGCTGACAGAGTCCACTGTCCTCAGCCTCGAGAAAGAAGACTAACCCTCAGTTTCAGCACAAGGGTAGTTTATATTTGAAACCATGAATCCCTGGGTTACCCAGTAACTCCTCCCAATTTTGGCAAGCACTATTCTTAAAAAGGAAGAAGAGCAAAGAGAAATCAGGAGAAGAGGGGAGGGGGCAGAAAGAAAAAGGAAGAAAGAGAAAGATACATTGAACTGCAGAGTTACAGGACAGGGGTGAGAATGCTCTCTTAGTATCAACAGCGCTGTGAACCAAGTCCTTGGTGGCCTGAATACTTAGCACTGGAAGGGCTGACTCAGCCATGAGTTGTAAATGTACCAGCTACAAAGTTTGCTTTCCCAAAAGTCTTTGCTAGCATACGAGGCTCTCCACATCTAACAACGTAAAATTTCATTCCTACTTCACTCCAAACAACTAAATTGCCAATAGGGAAAAGAATGTTTTAAACCTTTTCAGAAGGCAGTAGTGGAAAATAGGAGAAGGTTTTCTTAAATGGGAAAAGGCACAGATCAGAAAAACAAGACTATTAAATCTGGCTATAGTTCCTATAGCAGGGAAGCACAGGTTCTGGCATAAACTGCTCGGGTGCAAAACTGGCTTTGCTACTTACTAGCCATGTGATACCGGGCAAGTTGTTCAACCTCTGTGTTCGTTTCATCAACTGTACAATAGGGATAGTACTAATGCATACAAAATCACCTCAAAAACAGCTTGAAAAAACATTGATATACAAGTAATACTCGTGACAATGATCCTGATCACCTGTGAACTTGGCGCTACAAGTCTAGTTTGTCTCAAACAGCCCTTTTCTGTTGAGAACCACTTAAGACCCCTCTCTCTCTTCTACCACCAGCACTTTTCAGGTCTATCTTCATTGTGTATGTGACAATTCACTGAAACGTGAACTCTGGTGGGGTCTGCTCACTAGCTTTGGAGCTACTGGTCCCACCACGTGCCTCAGCAGAATTGTGACCCCCACCCCCCCCATCCCCACCAAAAAAACAACAAATCAAAACTGTATCATGGGTCACTTGGGAATAACGGAAACATTCCATTTGAATCTATGTGTGCTAAGGGCACAACCGGAATGCAGCTCTCCAGCCAAGGCGCACAGCTTCACACGTCCAGTCTTCTGCCTTCAAGGGCACAATCTCCTTTCCTTTCCTGGCTGAAGGGAACCCAGTCCAGGCATAGCCTCCTTCCGGGAATCTCTCCTGACAGCCTCCTGCTTCCAGCTGGATTCATGTGTGCAGTCACTCAGTCGTGTCCGACTCTTTGCAACCCCATGGACTGTAGCCCGTCAGGCTCCTCTGTCCATGGGGATTCTCCAGGCAAGAATACTCGAGTGGGTTGCCATTTCTTCCCCTAGGGCATCTTCCCCCCCAGGGACTGAACTTGGGTCTCCTGCGCTGCAGACAGATTCTTTACGGATGGAGCCGGGGAGCCCCTGGAGTCCCGGCTCTTCCTTTCTGTTCCCACACATCTATGCTCCTGCATCACTGTGCTGATCACATTCTGCTGGTGCAACTGTGTGAGTGGGCTGCTTCTACTGACGGTTCCTGTGGGGTAGGGCTCATCACTCAGCTTCGTGCCCCGAGAAGGTATCACAATGCCTTGAACAAAGAAAATATCCAGTAACGGTTCAATATAAATGCTTGCTAGTGTGCCCTTCAAAGGATCCTTTTAGAGCTCATACGCCATGCAGTGACTGAGCCTATGTGACTATGAATGGAACAAAGGTCGGAATTTTTGTAAGAAAAACAGCTTCCAACAGATGATACACATTCCTCCAAGGCTGCTGAGGAAAAGCTATTGCCTGAGTCGAATATGCGTTGAGATGATTAACATCCTCTCTGGCCCACCCTGCTCTAGCCCCACTGCAAAGAATCCATTATGGAATCCAGGGCTGCTGCTCAGAACGCTCCGTCACAGGAGAACTGCTTTCCTGCTTGTGTGAAATATAGCACTGAGGATGAACATTGCCAGGAGTACTTCAGACCTGATGCGTGGATTTGATGGATTCATGTGAGCCCGGGGTCGGGTGGGGGAGGGAGGAAGAGAAAGAAAGAAAAGAATAGAAAGAGATCACAGGCAACCTGCACCACAGCACTGACGGTATAAGTATAAAAGTATATGCTGCTTTTCTATGGTTAGGAGCTTTTTTGGTAAGCACAGATTCATTGTTCAACTTAACCAAGGGGTTTCAAGTATCAGGTCGCGTATGCCACTGGAAATGTTCAAGCAGAGACTTTGTGCCTGCAAGTTAAAACTGTCACATGAGGATGCACTGACAGTTAGAACAGATGATCCCTGTTTCCTTCTAATTTAAAGGTTTTAACTTTCGTGAAAAAGAAATAGTGACTTGGGGTATGGGTTTTTCAAAAATCTTTCTCATAAATCCTCAGAATGAAGAATGACTAGTCCGAAGCACACAGATCTGCTAATACTAAAGTCACTTTCTAGTTTTTGAGCAGGTGCTAACGAGCAAAAGAAGAAACTGACACAGAAAAATGCTTTCACTGCTGAAGATTTAAGAATGCATATATCAGTAAAACCCATGTGTGGATAAGCGAATCTATAAAACTGCCACCAATGAGTTCCCCTTTACAAGTTAATTTCCCACAAATACTCTTAGGACTCAGTCTAATTAAGACACAAGATTTCTAAGCCTCAGCTTAATCCTTTTTTATTTCAAGCAATTCTGATAAAACAAAAGTCTAAAAAGCAATGAAAGAATCTGGAAAGCTCCATGTGGTTTGTGATAATCTGGTTCTCTCTGAACTGGCTATTGTTAGGCTTACATGTGGAGTAAAAAGCTCTAAAGAGGCGCTGTATAAACTGTACGCCCTCAACTCCATTATATGGCTTCATTACTCTTCTTTCTCTTTAAATGGTCTTAGATATAATGCATTTGCTAACAGTTTCCAAATGTATACCGTAGCCCATACTTGACTCATATACCCAACTACCCATCTGCTATCTCTACTTGGATGTCTAACAATCACTTCAAATTTACTACGTACAAAACTGAGTTCCTGACATCTCCCTAACCTGTGGCCCCTGCAATCTTTTCCATTTTGGTAATGGCTACTTTACTGATCCATGCGATCATAAAGCATAAAGAGTTTAAGTTGTCCACAAACACAGAGTAAAGAGGTGGCCAAACCACTGCTTGAACCCGGGTGGCCTGGCTCCGGAGCCGGCGCTGTTACCAACATGCGTACTACGTTGCCGCAGCAAAATGTCTCGGGCTCTCCTTGCAGAATCTGCCTGCTTCTCATTGTCCCTCAGCGGCTGCCACTCTGGTCTACGACACTGTCAGTTCTTCCCTGCATGACTGCAATCATCTTCTACACTACTACAGCAATAATATTTTTACAGTCAAAAGTATTTCAGTAGTCCTTAAAAACCTAAGTCAGATCACAACAACAGTCTTTTACATGCATAACTTTCCGGTGGCTCCACACATTGGTCAGAGTAAAAGCTAAAGTCCTTACAATGGATGATATATAAATCAACATTCTCAAATAGAACATAATGGATATAACCTAGCTGATACTTCAGAGTTATAATGAGACAGCAGTAACTTAAAAAAAGAACTAAATTAAACACATCAATTAAATATACTGGCAATAAAAAATTAAAAATTTTTAATTCTACTATGAAAAAAACAGCATAAAGATGTGACTAGTCTGGATTTCAGTGCATGCTCAATCACTTAGCTGCATCTGACTCTGCAACCCCATGGACTGTGGCCCACCAGGCTCTTCTGTTCATGTGATTTCCCAGGCAAGAATACTGGAGTGGGTTGCCCAGGGGATCTTCCCAACCCAGGAATCAAGCCCACAGCTCTTGTGTCTCCTGCTTTGGCAGGCGGGTTCTTTACCACTGAGCCACCTGCAAAGCCCCATCCATCAGGTCACACAAGCCAAAACCAAACCATGCCAAAGCCCAGGAATCATCCCCGACATCACCTGCCTTCTACCTGTATTCACTCCAATACCCAGTCCTATCCATTCTTTTCCAAATTTCCATCAAAGTGTAACACTCGCCACCCATCTCTACTTATTTCTACCATTAAACTCTTAGGACAAAATCTTGTCCTCTCTCTGCTGAACCACTCACACTGACTGATCTATTTGTATTCATGTAGGCCCTCAATTAAACTGAAGATTTTAATATTAAAAAAAGGAAGTCCTAAACCACCCAATCCTTACATTATTTTAGTAGTTTTCCACACTCTTTAAGTATTAAAAACAAGAACCTGAACTTGGTCGACAAAGTTCTACGTGACTGGGCCCTGGATCTCTCTCTAGCTTCATCTCACAGCGTGTTCCTCCCACTCTAGACAGGCTGGCCTTTTTCAGGCGCTGCTGCTCATCCTTTCTTCTCTCATGGTGGATGAAAAGTTTGCTCGCCGTCTGCCTCTATAAAGATGAGGTCACTGGCCACTGTGATCGCTGATCTTCAACACATCCTGAAAGTGTTTCAGACCAGAGATCAAGAATGAGGGACTCTGTGCTCTGGGAAAAACTGGCAGAACTGGCCTTCAGATAGTTAAAGATACGTCTCAGGAAAAGATTTTATGACCCCAATTTCCTGCATCTTTTCAGATCTCAAAAAGCACTAAAATCATTAGTGAAGACACCTGCTTCTTGTGACCAGCAGTAACCTGCTCTGGACTAGCAGCGCTGTTTGTAAAAATGTATGCGTGAATCCCGTTACCAAAATCACAAATATACCAACACCACCCTCCCTTTGGAGCAATTCCTCACAGCTATCTGAGAGACTGTCTCCCAGGCTATAGTCCTCATTTTGTTCCCAAATAAAACTCAAGTCACAACTCTGATGTTGTGCATTTTTTTAGTCAACGTCACCGCAGGATCTTTACTCATGCAGTACTGCCTATTGTCCTTCCTTCAACTTTCAGCCAGGCATTCTGCTAGGCGCCTGGGCCTATCCCGACAAAATAAAGTCTCTTCCTTCGTGGCGCTTAGGGCTAAGTCAGGAAAGGTGGTAGAGAGAAAAAACCAGTCATCAAATGACATACATTGCGAAAAGGGCTACAAAGAAAAAGGGCAGAGGGCTGCGACAAATGGAATAACGTTAGGCAGAGAAACCTACTTTAGACTGGAAGGTCAGAGTAATTCTTTGAACAGGGGCATTGACACTGAGTTCTCAGAGACAAAAAAGGACGTGGTCACTTAACTGGGCCACAAAGGAAGAGAAGTCTTATTACTGTAGGTCTCATGTGCCAACAAAATATTGCATTTGAATGATCATAATCAAGATGAAACTACACAGTTAAGCTGACAATTCAAAAAGAGAAAAAGATCTGTCTGTTCGTTGCTTCTCACTTGGTGAAAGACTGAGACTGTGTTACCAAAGACGTTTAAGGAAGAAGCACAGGGATGGGATGAGAGGAAAAGACCAGAAAAGAAGAAGGGGCCACCTGCCCAGTAACCAAATGGAGTGTATGGGTAGCTGTATTTACCAGGCTTATATAAGCAGTGAGTCAGCAAAAAGCCAGGTGTCAATGGATCTTTTCTCTGCCCACTCTAAGCAGCTAGAAAACTTGGCTCTCTCTACTGGATAGAAGAGGGGCTCAAGGGCAAGGTCTGAGGCAGGCTAATAAAACAGCCACCACACCATCCAGCGGTACTTGACCAAGCAAGGCTGGGGAAGAGTAAATCTTCGCGCTCAGCAAAACACAAGAAACAGGATTAAAGCAGACTAGGGCAAGGTGGTTCTGGTAAGATTTCACTGACCTAGTGTAACTATTTCTTTAACTCACAATAAAAATGCTTATTCAGTCCAGTTCAGTTGCTCAGTCGCGTCCGACTCTTTGTGACCCCATGGACTGCAGCACGCTGGGGTTCCCTGTCCATCACCAGCTCCCGGAGGTTGCTTAAACTCATGCTTATTAAAGAGTCCCAAATCCAGACTCCAAAATTTGCTGAAAGCAAACTCTAGATTTTAAAGAAAAATATCTTTATCTTTCTTGGGGTCCATAAGTATTTCAGGGCTTCTTTCTACAACTATCTTTTCTCTAAAAAAGGCTAATATGTATTAACAGTAACAGAAGAAGGGCTCATAATGATGGAACTGGGTCTGGCAAAGCAAAACTGTACAAACTAGAACACAAAAGGGATTAAACAGCAGTACAGGCAGAGATAAAGCACTAACCAACCAACCTGATACTGAACCACTTGAGCAATGACAACGAATCGAAGACAAACACCCACCAACGCACAGCTATGAAAATAGCAGACTCTTCAACCTGCCTTCCTCCACCTCCATGCTTATAATTCTCAGCCTATTACTGTGCCAGTGGTAACAATTAAATAAGAGCACAGAGCCTTTATTTTTTCTTCTCCACTTCAGGCCACAGGGAAAGCTAGAAAAAAAAAAAAAAAATGGGGGCAGGGGGGTTAACTATGACTGTTCAAAGAAGAAAAAGGCTATCTAATTGTTAGTGTTCTTTGGTCTGGAAATTCCTAGCTTCTACCACTTCATGGACATCTGAAAAAACCTGATGACTATTTCTGAAGGTCACAGAACTGAATGACCAGAAATAATGGCTTCCTTTCTGGCTCCCTGGGGTATCCCTTTCCATCAAATGTGAATCTGCAAAACGTTTTAGTCATTGCTAAGAGGCAATTCTATGTAGCAGATACAGAAAAGTAGAAACAACAACAACAACAAAACAAAAACAAAAAGGGGAGGGGGGGGGGGGGGGGGCGGAGACCCAAAACACAAGCGACACATTTATCTTACCAAAGCCCCCTGTCAGGCAGTCTGCTGATTTTGCTTGCCACAAAGCTCATCCTTCATTTGTGCACCGCCAGCGCAAGCTTGGACCGCGCAAACAATCACAGCCTCTTTTGGCTATAAGCTCTTTCCATTTGTCCCAGCTTCCAAACTGCAGACGAGCTGTGGCAGAGTCTGTCACGGCTGCACATACTTGGTTTCCGAGAATAACGCGGTAAATGAGGACAGCTACCACTGGGAATGCCTTCCCCCACCAACAGCCAGCCGAAATGAAGCTTCTAGTTGCTCCCTGGGCTTCTCACCTTCACAGCCTCAGAGAAGTGCCTTTCACAGAACAGGCAGGTACAGCCACACCACATCAACATCCCCGCATAGCCAACACCCTGCAGTGCCCTCCTCGGCCTGTGTACTGTTCCGCTTCTGTCTCCCGCATCAACTCTTAGAGCTTTCTACATTGGGGAGCCAGGGAGGAAGGACTCTGTGCTGAACAAACAGAAAGCTTCTGCCAAACAAGCATCCGTGTATGAGAGAGAGAGTGTGTGTGTGTGTGTACGCGCACGCGCGTGCCTGGGTGTGGGCACAGTTTGCTAGAGCTGAATGCAAATGAACAGTTTGAGACTGGCGATCACAGACAGTATCTGCCGCTCTCCTTCAAGCTGTGAGCATCTTTTATAAAAGACAAAAGGATCCAACAGGCTGGGCTTAAAGCTACAGGACGTTCATTCACCATCCACATTTGTACTCTCATTTACAACCAGAGAACAGCTCAAGGAGGTGAAAAATATTCTAAATAGGATAACACTGTTTAGGGAGGTTGGTTCCATAAAGACAAAGGAAAAACAATCTCTCCACGTTTCAACAGAAGACTAAAAGACTGCCAGGACAAATTTCTATGCTTTTCTAATGTTTCTTCTCTTATTTTTCATTTTAGGTTTACAAAGTCAGTTAAATGAAAACTGAGCAAAGAAAGACTTCAGAAAAATTTTTTTTGCAGAGCACAAGACCCTGAAGTCTTTTTAACTATGGACAACAGGAAAAAAAAGCTTCTGAATGAAAAGCAATAAGCTCTCTGAAGTAACAGATTAAAACAGCACAATCGAAAACCTGAGCTCAGCTCCTGTACCATCACATACTATTTATTGAATACTCACGATACTGCATGAAAGAACGAAATGTCTTCAAGAGACTGTTCCTGCCCTGAAAAAGTCACTTTGGGATTTACCCTAAAACAACCCATCAAGGATGTCTGTGTGATTAATTAGCACTCTTAACCGCAAAAATCAGGTCAAATCTAAAGAGACCAACTATTTTGTGATCAAGAAAAATCTTTGTAAATTATTTACGATCACAAGAGGGATGGGAGGTTATCAGCAGAAACTGCAAAACACTAAAGTGGTTAAAAATAAAAATAAAGAATTTAAGTGTCCTTTCAAGGGACTAGCCAGTGCTGTCTATCAGATATTCTGGAGTTATCCGATAGTATAAATTCTGCATCTTTGTCTCTGGCTAGGTTATTCTAAAACTGTAGAGATGGAAATTACCTTGTGGATAGTGCTGGTGATGAAATACAGGTCAATTTTGTCTGGTAGAGAATATAAACTTCCTTAAGTCCAAATCTCATTTTAATATCTTACTGCTTCCTAATAATTGGTGAATTAGTGAGACAAATAAAATCTTTGACACGTGTGTTCATTTTGTATGAGAGTCACAATTTTTCCTTTGAATAAAACCTTTAACATTTGAATCTGCAGCTTTTATTTTGTAAAACATCTAATTAAAAATCAATTGTTTAAATCTGTTTTAATAAGGTTCTTACAAAAAACCTAAGAACCAAGAACTGCTTTTAAATTTTTAAAGAGTTTTAAGAACAAAAACAAACAAAATATATAATAGAGTACTCTTGTGGCTCTCAAAGTCTAAAATATTTATTTTCTGCTCCTTTACAAAGAAAAAAGAAAGCTTGCTAATCCTTGATTCACAAACTCAAATAGCATATTAAAAGCAGAGACATCACTTTGTGGGCAAAGGCCTGTATAGTCAAAGCTATGGTTTTTCCAGTAGTCATGTATGCATGTGAGAGTTGAACGATAAAGAAGGCTGAGCGCTAAAGAACTGATGCTTTCACGTTGTGGGGCTGGAGAAGACTCTTGAGATTCCCTTGGACAGCAAGGAGATCAAACCAGTCAAACCTAAAGGAAATCAGTCCTGAATATATATATTCATTGGAAGGATTGATGCTGAAGCTGAAACTCCAATACTTTGGCCACCTGATGTGAAGAGCTGACTCACTGCAAAAGATTCTGATGCTGGGAGACTGAGGGCAGGAGGAGAAGTGGGCAGAAGAGGTTGAGATGGCATCATCGAATCAACAGACATGAGTTTGAGCAAACTCTGGGAGATGGTGCAAGACAGGCAAGCTTGAAGGACTACAGTCCACGGAGTTGGAAAGAGTCAGATATGACCTAGCAATTGAACAACAACAATCCTCGCTTTAGATCAAAGTTACAGCATCTCAACTGGCATAGATATTTGAATAAGCGTGATCAACTTGACAAAACAGAAGACACTGAGGATTCAATTGGCATTCAGCAGTAAAGTTAAGTTAGGACCCAGACAGAAAACAGGCTCCTTTACCAAATACCACCCAAAGACATATCAGGGATATTTTATTGATAATACAAAAAGTTTCCTTTAAAAATGTCTAAAAATGTTCAAATGTTACTTTACAAAGAAACTTTTTTTCCGCTTTATGTATTATTCCTGGCTGGGTGGGGTCTTCGTTGCCAGCGTGGGCTTTTCACTGCAGTGGCTTCTCCTGCTGCAGGGCACGAGCTTCAGAGCGCAGGCTCAGCGGTTGTGGCCCATGAACTCAGCTACTCCAGGGCATGTGGGATCTTCCCCAACTAAGGACTGAACCTGTGTCCCCGGCACTGGCAAGCGGATTCTTAACCACTGGACCACCAGAAAAGCCCCAAAGAAACTGTTTACAACTGTTTTTCATTGACTGGTTTTCAGACTTCTCAACACTGATTAAAGTTTACTGAATATGCCCTTAGACAGAAACAAAGGTGAATACAAATTTTACTAGAATCTAACTTATGAAATACTTTTAAACATTGTAGTATAAATACAATAATGTGGAAATAAAAAATAATAACAAAAACCTACTAAATTCAGAATTTATCTGACAAGAAAATATTTTTTCCCTCAGTAATACAAACCTATAACAGTATTTTTACTGTGTTAACACTGTTGAATACTGGGGGGAATGCTGAAAATTTATAGGAAATAGATTTTATCCTTCTAAAAAAACTCTTGGGGCAAGAATGCCTTTTAAAAACTTCTTTGTTATGCAACATTTCAAATATGTGTAAAAGTAGAGAGGATACTGAATCCTATACACTTTTTCCAGCATTAATTATTAACTCATGGCTGGTCTTTCCTCCCTCCCATGCAATGACTTGGAAGCAAATCCCAGACAAAAGACACCCTTAACATAAACCAAGACTAATTCTAGAGGCTTTGCTCTATAATTAAAACCTTTCTCAGCTGTAAGACCTCATTATCCATGAGGTATCCTACTTTATTTTTTGGACAAAATGCCTAAAGTTCTCCCTCTCTTTCACCCTTTGCGATACTTCATGAAGGATCCACTGGGGGACAATGTCCAAAGACTGAGGGACTTTGTTCTGTAAAGCATCTAATTTGACTGACCTTCTTGATGCTGATGCCTGATGACTGGCTAGATAAACTTTTCCCAAAGTGGCCAAAGATGGGGAAAAGGAAAGCTGAATCGAGGAAGAAAAATGATAAATCTAATAAATCAGTTACTGTCTGTAACAGCAGAAAGCAGAGGATAGATCTGCAAGGGAGGCACCAAAGTCAAGACCTGTTGCAACAGCTGGCCGTGCATTCCTCAAGGAGTCTCTTTTCTGGCCCTCCTCCAGCAGGTTACAGGCTCACCTAAAGTCCTTAACAGCAGCAAGCTCCCACTGGGATTCAGTAAGAGGGAGGTTTTCTTTGACTTCAGCAGCTTTCTCGATGCAAAAGCAACCCCTCATAGCCAGTTAGTGGGTGGGGGAGCAGAAAAGTGACAAAGAAAGTAACTGTAAAGGAGTTTAAAATCTTTTGAGATTAGTATAGTCATATGAACCTCTAAATAAGGCAAGTGCTTTCTTTTACTGCTTGGAACCAATTAGTTCAGAAAGGAGAGCAACAGAATTAGTGCCAAAGCCAATACCAGAATATGAAGCTTTAGGAAAAGAATACAGGCACTTGCCTTCTTTAGAAATTAACCAGGTTACCTGCCTTGCTATTCGAGACAATTAACTGAAGACGTGCAATTCTGAACCAAAAAGGATGTCCTAGAGACATTTCCATGACTAGTTTAATGTATGACAAATACGAAGCCAAATATTCACGTCCTTTGGCCCAAGTGTTTACAGTAAATGGGAACAGTGTGTAAGTGAAGAGCAAGTCTTGCTGAGGTCAAAGACTCACACCAGGATAATGGTAGTCAAAATGGCTGATTAAGAATCTGCACTGATCTTGAAAAATAGAATAAGCACAGGTTCCCAAAGTTACAGTTTGGAAACAACTCACTCCTAGAGCTTCAGTGAACGGGATCAACGTGTATACAGTAGATGTACACACAGCAGAAGTGTACTTATCATTATAATCACAGAGGGGAAAGGGAAGGAGACAAGGAAGATAAGAGGACATTTTCTCCCAAAGGCAATAAACATGTTTTAACAAAGAAAGTACAGAGAATTAATGTCTCTTCAGATACTAATTTATTTTATTCTATTAAAAATGTTTGACTGAAGCACAGCCGATTTACAATGTTATGTCAGCTTCTAGTGTTCAGCAAAGTGATTCAGTTGTGTATATATTTATTCTTTTTCATATTCTTTTCCATTATGGTTTATTTCAGCTTACAATGTAGGCTCAATAAATGTCCAGTGAATTAATCCATAAGAAATAAGAATATAACATCAGTTCAGTTCAGTCGCTCAGTTGTGTCTGACTCTCTGTGACCCCATGGATTGCAACATGCCAAGCTTCCCTGTTCATCATCAACTCCCGGAGCTTGCTCAAACTCATGTCCATCGAGTTGGTGATACCATCCAGCCATCTCATCCTCGGTCGTCCCCTTCTCCTCCTGCCCCCAATCCCTCCCAGCATCAGAGTCTTTTCCAATGAGCCAACTCTTCGCATGAGGTGGCCAACGTACTGGAGTTTCAGCTTTAGCATCATTCCCTCCAAAGAATATAACATCATATCACCTCAAATACATGCTTATGTTATATTTAAATCTACAGATAGTTGTGGCTAGTTTCTGAATTGGAATCCTCCATTTTTTTGTATACAATGTTTCACAGAGCCACCTCTGATTGCTGGACAGTGTTTGCTTATGAATTAATTTTAGTCCTTTAAGGATTGCCTTTAGTTTCTGATATTCCACAAGCACATAAAAAGCAGAGTTACAAAAGCTTTTTTTTTCCTCTGCAGAATTCCAAGCCAGAGTTGTAAGAGACCTTAGAAGACAGCCTCTGTGTATGCTCAGTCATGTCTGACTCTTTGCAACCCCATGGACTACAGCCCATCAGGCTCCTCTGTCCATGGGATTTTCCAGGCAAGGGTACTGGAGTGGGTTGCCATTTCCTACTCCAGGGAATCTTCCAAGCCCAGGGATTGAACCTGCGTCTCCTGCGTTGGCAGGTAGATTCTTTACCACTATACCACCTTGGAAACCCCAAAAGATAGTCTAACCAGTATTTAGGTGAAATTTAGTAGAAATGGGGGTGAAATCATTCACAATTAAAATTCGGAGACAAATTTCTCATATAAGACTAAGAAGCAATAACTATAGAAGGCCTCTGTTCTCAAACCATTATTTAGAAAATCAATATGGAACTGTCTCTAGTTTGTTCTTGACTTTGGCACACTCAGGGAAAAAAACATATTCTATCTTCCCAAGAATATTTTCTGACAAAATTACTTTTTAATCTTATAATGATTTGATAAAAATTAATTTTTCAAACTATGTTACAGTCAAAATTAATTTTAACTTTACAGTTAAGATGACTGTTAAAAAAGACTTTATAAAGAGGGCTGAGCACTGAAGAATTGATGCTTTTAAACTGTGGTGTTGAAGAAGACTCTTGAGGGTCCCCTGGACTGCAAGGAGATCACATCAGTCAATTTTAAAGGAAATCAGTCTTGAGTATTCGTTGGAAGGACTGAGGCTTAAGCTGAAACTCCGATACTCTGGCCACTGATGCAAAGAACTGATTCATTGGAAAAGACCCTGACTGCTGGGAAAGATTGAAGGCAGGAGGAGAAGGGGACAACAGAGGATGAGATGGTTGGATGGTATCACCAACTCGATGGACATGAGTTTGAGCAAGCTCTGGGAGTTGATGATGAACAGGGAAGCTTGGCATGTTGCAATCCATGGGGTCACAAAGAGTCAGACACAACTGAGCGACTGAACTGAACTGAAGGCTTTATATGGTATTATAGAATTTGCAGCCCCTTAATCTAGGGAGTAGGAAAGGAAAAGTCCTAATTAAAATTCCTAATAACTTAGTGCTTTGTCTTGAACATTAAGGGGAGAACTTTAATCAATTTGCTCATGACCAACTGATAACAAATGTTCTTTTGGTGGCTTTTTGTAAACGAAATTGAGATGGGAATATTGATAGTTATCTCTCGTATTCTTTTCAACTCCTAGGAACTCTGTTTTCTCTCAGGGTGTTTTATTTTGTAATTATATCAACAACAATGTTTCTGTTATAACATCCTAATGTTAGGGTAATATTAATAATGCTGCTTTTCCAGAATTTTAATTTCAAAGAATGACTAAGATAACCAAATTCTTAAAATGTATTGTAGTAGAACAAGAGCTCTGTCTGATTTAGGTTAATTAAGATCCCACTAGGTAAAGACTTCCTTTTTTGCTATAGGATCTAAATTACTTTGAGTTAAGAGATTGCCAGAGAACCTACTCACAACATTTCTAATTCAGTTCTTCAGTTTGTTTTCTCTTTAATTGAAAATGGTGTTAAGAACAGCTGACCTTTCCATAAATCACACAAATATGGTACAGCTGACTCATATAATGTGGTGACTTCTGCTTTACATCTGAGAATACCACTGAATTCCAACTTTACAGCTCAAAATTTTAATTACTCTTTTCAGCTGCTTGACATCTTCAACTCTAGTCAGGGTTCAACCCTTAGTCAAGCATAGCAATGTCATTAGTGACGGATTAATGAAGAGATTGAAGAGGACCAGAAGCACTTTGCAGCAATTCATCAGAGACCGTGTTCCAGGATGGTGTTTATCCAAGTTAGTAATCTTCACTCTTTCATTCACTGACTCAGTTATGAATAATCAATTATAATTTCCTCTCCTCAAAAGATACCATGAAAAACTCTGTTAAATGTACTACTGAAATCTAGATATCCTGTCTTCAGAACATCTACTACTATAGTAGTTCAGTTCAGTCGCTCAGTTGTGTCCGACTCTTTGCGACCCCATGAATCGCAGCACGCCAGGCCTCCCTGTTCATTACCATCTCTCGGAGTTCACTCAGACTCACGTCCATCGAGTCCATGATGCATCATGGCATCACTACTATAATAAGCCTATTAAAAAAGGAAATGAGCTTAGTCTAAGGATAATCAAACTTAGAAAATCTGTTTAGTGCCTTCCCTATGGGCTTCTTTTACAAAGTACTTATTTACGTATGCCTAACCACTGGTCTGGAATAGTAACAATTTAATGCTAAGGAGACTGAAAATTTGTCCATTTTTCAAAGAAGTAATAGCAGCCAGAAAATATTTCTGTACCCTTAATTTTAACATTAATAAAAAATGGAAGCATGAACTAAAAATTTAAGTTTTTATCTCAAGACTGTTAGTGTTTTAGCAACTTTCGATCAAGTAAAATGTTTAGAATACATATATACACATATGGTTACACTCATTTCACTGTACTTTTTTTTTTTTTTAATTTCAAATTCCTATTAATTTGTAGGCCACAGAGATTTGTGCTCGCGTTCAGTCGTCGAATCATGTCCAGCTCTTTGCAACGCGATGGACTAGATACAGCCATCATCCTTTTCCACGTAATTTTCCAGGCAAGAATACGGGAGTGGGTTGCCAATCCTTCTTCCAGGGGATCTTCCTGACCCAGGGATCGAACCTGCGTCTCCTGCACTGGCAGGAGGCTTCTTTACCACTGAGCCACCTGGGAAGCCCAGGCCACAGAGATCAACCTCGTGTAAATTAAGATATGCGACTCTTCACTTAAGGAAGATTTTGTTCCAGCAAAATAATGTGCAAATTAAGGATTTAATATAGAATAATATTTATTACATATGAAAATGTGTTACACTAAAAATGACTATATAAAGAAATTTAGAATGAATGCTTTTGAAAGTAAACAATTACCCTATCCAGAGTTAGAGAACTCTGGCTAAATCCAGATTTTCCTCTGGACTAGTAGTACTAGTTTAAGTCCAGTAAACTCCTTCATTTATCTTCTATGAGTAGTTTGTAACTGAATAATAATCAGTTAAGAAATTGCTTTTTAACTCTATTAACTGCCTAGAAACAGAAAAATAAGTTTGAGACTGGTGTCTCTGACCATTTCTGAGAGTCACAGGAAGACGTGCCACTTTATTTCTAAAACCAACCTATACGTGTCTATATATTCTGAAACGTCCTAAAATCTAACAATCTTGAGAAGCTGTCTTGTGAAGTAGCCTTATTTTACAAGTGAGGAATAAAAGCTCTGGCATGTTAACTAAATCCCTAAGTTCCCATCTGGTTCTGGCAGGACTGGGACTGCAGCCCATACCTCTCCAATGTACTCCTTGTTTACTTATTAGGCTTATTACTTGTCATCTTCCCCAACTTGAATGGAAGCTGCATGAGGGCAGAGAGCTATCTCAACTCCCAAACTCTGATAGATTCTCCAACAACTGTTTGTTCAGTGAACAAATGATCAGCCTACACCACCCTCTGTTTCAGATAGGATATACTGAAACTCTGGCATACAGTAATTTCTGGCATGAATTAAAATAATCAATGACAAATGTTTTTAAGCACTGAGTCAGAGTTCTCAACCTATTTTTCTTCTCGCAGTCTTCAGGGGTGTGAAACATCCTCCGGAGGAGGAGGAAAGCATTTTGGGCACTGGGAGCAGGGAGGGGTGCCCTGCGAAACAGTCTTCTGCTGCTGGGCTGTACACTTCTCATCCACCACTAACATCACTGTGCTAGCTATTCCTTTCGAATGAAAGTCAATTACAGAGAAATCCCACAATTACAAAATAATGTGGGCAGATCTTTGCACTGTTCCACAGGCATTGTTCCTAGGGAATCTGACCTTTATGTAGCACTCTGAGCCCCATGAAACGATGAGAGTTGGTCAACCAGCAGTTGAGATGGGAGGGGAGTTTTATCATTTAAAAGTTCACAATTTAATAAAGTGACAGTCCAATGTAAATAACAACTGTTTAAATGACATAGATAGCGTCTGTACAGAACCAAATAATTATCACCATAAATTCTGGGCATTTGTACAGAAAATCAAGGCAATTTATATAGATGTGTGTTGTTGCAGGGTTATTAAAGAAGGAAAAAGCAAATTATTCATCTTTAAGTCAACATCTGGGAATATTATCTTGTGTAATATTTAAAACACAAATATAACTTCAATATATAAGCAATGTGTTCTGTAATGTCCCACTTCCTAAGACTCTCCAATTCTTCCCTAGAATCAGGTATGTTTTCCCCTCTAGAGTTTTGTGCCTTCAAAATGTTTATCCTGCAGTTTTCATAAAGTGTGTTGCAACCTCATGCAAAGAGGTTATACATAAACCCCTATCTAGAGCAGTTTAATGTATCCAGAAGCTAGAGCAAGTACCTCTTTTCTGAATATTTTAATCATTGTTTCAATGAGAGGATCCTTGTGGCACAACTGGTAAAGAATTCCCCTGCAATGCGGGAGACCTGGGTTCGATCCCTGAGTTGGGAAGATCCCCTGGAGAAGGGAAAGGCTACCCACTCCAGTATTCTGGCCTGGAGAATTCCACGGACTGTATAGTCCATGGGGTTGCAAAGAGTCAGACACAACTGAGTGACTTCCACTTTAGCAGATTTGATGAATACTTTGGGTCAGTGAGAGACACGTGTAGAGGAGCAAATTTAATCTAAAATTATTCACTCAGGTACTAAGTGATTTTGGCAAGCTTTTCTCTACTCATGGATTAAGGCAATAAATAGACAAAACAACATCAATTAAAAACATTCAGATTACGTTTTACATTTTCCTCCTTTTTTTGGACTGTCAATAATGAAGAAAAAGGAGTTAACTTCTGTTTTACTATCAGTCTCCACCCCCTATCCTTTCAGGGCTGGCCTATGAATTCTTTTCTTCTGAACACCCCATTCAACCTGGGATTGCATTCTTAATAAAACATAGATAAGGAAACTGACCTTTTATAACCTCAGAACAAACAGAGATGTGCCAGGGTTTTAAAATCCAAGATACAGAACAAACAACAGGAAGAAAAGGGGGGGGGGGGTAGTGCACAGAGCAGAGGTACAGACCTGTTAATGAAGCTGGCATTTAACCATGAGGAATAGGAGAGTGGCTTACACTAAACTCCAGAGTGAAAAATCTATTTGGATCTTAAATACAGCGGCTGACAACCAACAATAATACACATCAGCTGCAGGATCCGGAGCTTCAGCTGCAGGATCCGGAGCTTCAGCATGTATCTCTTAGAAAGGATCTATGGATTATTCATAAGCCCACAACACACCAAAAACTCATGGAAACCACAGCCGTCACCCACATTTTGTACTCCTGACTGTGGATGAGATGTGAAAATGGTGGATTCACTGTGAAGCTGGATCATCCTCCCATCCAGTTGAATCTCAGGGACTTGCTCCACTGCTCCCGAGGCATAGTACCAAAATATGTGCATACCGCTTTACAATTCAGAAAACTGCCAAGTCTTAGGGAAAAATACATGAAAAACAAGTAGCTGAGTAATAAGAACCGTTTTGTTTTTGTTTTTTTAATGTGAGAACTATTTCAAATGGCTTTAATCCAAATTCTTATTGGTTATGCATGCCTGGTATCTTCAAATTTAACCCAAGCTTTCCCCAAGCTGCCAAAGGCAAAGGAAACTCTGGTTCTCTGAAGAAAACGCTTAATTTTGGAGAACTACTTAGCCTGAGAGAGTGAGGATGACATTTCCTCTGCACTGAAGCAGCCCCGTCATACGGCAGAACGGGACACTCTGGTATCATCTGAGCATGCCCACACAGCCAAAGAACACTGTGCATTCTACCTAAATACCTAGGGGTAAAATGAACAGCTAGGAAACACATAATACGCCTCTCCATTACCGCCACCTCACACAAATCAGTCCCAAAATAGCAAATGCCCGGGGCTGAGATCTAACTGCTGAAAAATGCTAAGTTTCAGCAGCTCAAAGCATTTCCTGTGTCTGTCTCAGCCACCAGCCCCCATTTAAAGCTGTAGAATTATAAGATTAAGGAAGAGATTTGAGGAAAAAAAAGACAGATACACACACATATACAACATACGGTTTCCGAGGAGAGTGAGGGTTCCATGCTTGTGAGGGAGGAGGAGGAGGAATATGCCGAAGAACCCTCGGGTTTCTCCCAGATTTGAACATGCTGTACTGTGGCATGAGGTCAGCAGAGACTGACTCCAGCCCTGTGAGGCTGAATTCTACCCTGACAAAGCAGGATCACTGTAATATGAAGCAAGAGGACCCAGGGCATGTTGGCTGCTGTACAGAGTGGCTGTTCTAGAAAGTAATGGCAATTCCAAAACAACGGATCTATGCTGTCACATGAGGGGATCTTCAGCCCAGTTAAGCAATAAGCACCCAAAATATTCTGAATCCCAAACACAGGCAGCTCAAAACATTAGGAGAAAACTTTGTTCCTCAAACCTATTTTGTGTCTGGAGGAAATGAGCAGGAAGTGGGAAATTTTAAGAACTACTGGTTACTTTGTTTTGTATCACAAATAATGTCCAGATTCTATTCTAAATGAGGCAGTCGTTTGGACACTGTGACCTAGCCAAGGAGCCCCAAAACTTTTCTATTACTTTACAAGGAAGAAGGGAGAATGTTCTAAAAAAATATTTTTGGTGTTAGAGATATGCTGAGGAGATGGTTTAAAAACCTCATTTCTCCCAAATACCCAAAAGGCGGAGGTTGCCGCAGACCTAAGGTACATTACCATTTCTTTTTAGGTCACCAAGAATGTATATAAGTGTACTGTTAGAAATTTTCCCCTGAAATAAGGGGCACATACACACACATCATAAATAGAAAAAGGAACCAGGAGATGGAATTTCCGTCAAGGCAAAAACATAGGACCCACACTGCAGACAATCCTCTCCATTCTGTGGTCTCCCTTATATTACGGAAGTGTTACTCTAGACCAGAAGTGACCCATCCTTTCATCATTCTCAAAAAGACAAAACTCTGATGAAAAGAATGGGTTCTGGATTCAGGGTGGGGTTAGGTGTGACTATCAGGGGGGTCCCCCGGAGTGATGGAACACATGAACACACACACGCACACCCAAAATCAGCACACACATCAGCTTCCCCTCAAACGTCTCCTCCGGCGCCTTCTGAATCCCAGGTCTGCCATTTCCGAGACGCACGGCAATATAAATGAGAACACCTCATTTATAGTGCGACTTCTGGGTCTCTCATTTCCCCTTCAAGCGCTTCAGGCCGTCTCACCTACAGCACGGGCCCCATGCACGTTAGTTCCCTTTCCTGCTTTTATTTCCATCACAGATCTGTTCTCACAGACACCAACCGCCACGGATTTCTACGCAGAAACTGAAAGTTTGCAAATCAGAGTGTGAGTTCAAAGTTCTGTGCTTCCGCTGTGCCAGCTAAGGACGTCTCCAGCAGCCACACGGCATCGGGGGATGCACGGCTGCCGCTCATTCATTCAGCAGCGGCAAAGGCTAACAACTCAAGCCTGACTCTGTGCTTGTCATCAAGAAGATAAGGGCACAGGACACATCAAGGAACAGAAGCTGTTCTGCTCTCTTCTTGGGCTCCTTTCTGGCCTTGCACTCTTTTCAGTCTTATCTGTGATGGTGCGAAGTCGCTTCAGTAGTGCGACTCTCTGCGACCCCATGGACTGCACCCTGCCAAGTTCCTCCGTCCAGGGGATTCTCCAGCCAAGAATACTTGAGGGGGTGCTGTGCCCTCCTCATTGGTCTTATACGTCCAAATAATATTTCTCAACTCCACCAGGGAAAGGACAAGAAGCGTGGAAAGGCAGAACGATCAGAGCTATGAAGCACTCAGGATCTGCTTAGTTTCACATTCAAAAATGAATCACAGGCACTTTAGGGGAGGGTAAGAAGGGTCTTCAAAGGGTATGAATATGAGAGAAAATCAATTCAAGTAAAAAATAAAAAATTCAGAGAAGCGACACCCTCATGGTCTGAAGCAAATCTGCCCATCTCCACAAGCTGTGGCACTGTGCCCTCTGGCACTTACCTCTGCTCCCCACTCAGACATCTCACTGCTGCTCTCTCCCTGCTCTGCCTCCTGAAGAAGACCGTCCAGGACTCCAGCAGACACATGGATAAACTCTTACATGACTGTGCTTCAGAACATTTAGCTCTTCCGGGACTTGCCAGTTAGTCAAATGGAATTTACCTTTGACCTTATTAACACAAGGTTCTGTTCCACCTCACCACTGAGATCACTAATCTCAGGACTAATCACCCTTTTGGAATTACATCTTAAGCTTTCATGTCTAAGAAATTAAATCTCATTGGTGCTACCCTATTCCCTCCCTCTCCCCCTCCCATCAGGATCTATTATACTATCTTTCAAGCCAGAGTCAAGGTGGTATAAAGAAATCAAGCAAAACTACATTAGAATTGACTCTACTGATTACTGACTGTCCAACTTTCATAACCACTGAACGTCAGTTTCTTCATCAAAATAAGAATATAGCACATCTTTCAGCACACATTTCTGAGCACTGACATACAGATTATCAGATACTGCTGCTACAGTGAATAAACCCAAATTTCAAGAATAATCCCTTCTATGTACAGAAGTTTTCGAAGCAATTAATGTGACATAATCTCCATTTTACAAAAAAGGAACTTGAGATTTGCACAATTCCTGAATATGGCAGGGCCTCAGTAAATATTAGTGACTACTCTGAAGGTTGACTTATTCAAGATTACACAACTGGGGTGGGTTAGGATTAGAACCAAGGAATTCTGACTCTTCCCTAACATTCTTTCCACTATTTTGCCATTCAGTTATTTGCCTCTATTTCTGTGCTTCTGTGCTTATTTGGAGGAAATAAAATTATAAATTATATTTCTCATGCTCTATCTTTATCATTTATTATTTCTATATTGGCTTTCTTTAGCTTATATATATATTTTGTATACTCAAACTTTCAAAGTTTCTCTATACATTCATCCTACTAAACTGAAGATTCCAAGACTTATTTCAGCAAAATAAATTGAGATCATTTAGTTATTTCTTGATAGACTTCTAACACTACAACTTCACTCTCTATTTCCAATATTGTAATTTCTCCTGAGCAAATGTCTCATCTTTTGGTTTCCAACTGTCTACCATGGGGAAAGGACTCTCTGATCTAAATAGTTTGACCTCACACTCTTCACATAACTTACCTAGAAGCCAGATCAGAATTCTTTCATTTCTGTCATTTACATCTCTCTTCGTAAAGCAATGCTTAAGAATACTTTCCTTTGCCAAGAAGACTCATGGTCTTTTCAACAAATGATACCAACACAAGTAGCTATCAACATGCAAAATAATGAAGCTGGACTCTTCCTCACAAAATATAAAAGATTAACTCAAAATGAATGAAGAATCGAAATGTAAGACCTAAAACTATGGGTGTAAATCTTCACGACCTTGGATTTAGTCAATGGTTTCTTAGATGTGACAGGAAAACCATAAGCCATAAAAGAAAAAACAGATAAAACAGCCACCACAAACTTCAAAGTGCACCACTAAGAACATGAAAAGACAACCCATAGAAAGGGGAAAAGCTTTTGGCAAATCATAAGCTATATAAGGGACTTGTACATAGACTATATAAAGAACGATTACAACTAAATGTTAGCGAGAAAACCCAAATGGGCAAAGGCCCTGAACAGACACTTCTCAATAGAAGACTGACAAACGGCCAAAGTACATTAAAAAGATGCTCGACATCATTAGCCTTCAAGGGAATACAAATCAAAACCACAATGAAATACCAGTTCACACCTAGCTAGGATGACGGTAATAACTAGAACTGTGAGAATGCAGAGCAAGTGGAGCCCTCGTAGGCTGCTGGCGGGGATGCAACATGCCACAGTCCCTGCGGCAAACAGTCTGGCAGTTCCTCAAACGATTAAACAGACAGTGACCATTCGGTTCAACATACCACTTAGAGGCACATGCCCAAGGGAAATAAAGACGAATGTCCACAGGAAAACTTGTACCCAGACATTCACAACAGTATTATTCATGAAAAGAGGAGAAACAACTCAAATGTCCATCAACTGATGAATGATATATAAAATGTGATATTCATGTAACTGAATATTACCTGGCACTAATAAGGAAATACTGATAAATAACAACATACAGTATAATCTTGAAAACAGAATGCTAAGTTAAAGAAGCCAGTCACAAAGGATCAGCTATTTTATGATTTGATTTACATAAAATATCCAGAACATTCAAATCTACAGAGACAGAAACTAGATTAGTGCTTGCCTAGGGCTGAGGGGAATGATAAGATTGGCAGTAATGGCTAGGATGTGTGGGATTTCTTTCTGGGGTAATGAAAATGTTCTAAAATTAATTACGGTGACAGTTGTGAAACTGAATAAAGTAAAAGTTGTGCAATAATAAGCTTCCATGAATGAAGGGTATTATATGTGGATTATATTTAAAAAAACTGTTAAAGTTTGTTGAAAAGCTGTTAAAACTTGAAAAAGTCACTTCTCGTTTAAACATTTTTAACAGGACTTGTGTTCTCAGCTACCACGACTCTTAAGATCTATACAGATTTATGGCATAGATGTACTTGGTCACAGACAGAATGGTATATACGAAAGGAAGCATTCAGAGTCAAGGAGAGAAGACAATGTAGACTGGATACCCACTGTGGCACCAATAACCTGTGTAGACAAGTCTTACTAAGCCCGCTTCCTCATCTCTGAAGCCTCTTACGATAAAATTGTTGGCTGAATCAACTCTCTTAGAAAGATTTTCTCTTAGTTTGCACAAACTTGAACTTCATGAGCAGTTGAGAATTCTAGGAAGGCTGGAATAAGGGATTAAAAAAAGAAGTAAACATTCCAATAAAAGACTCCTGTAGAAAAGTGTCTTCTGTACTTCATGCTATTTATGATGGTGACTCTTTGGAATACGCAGCTACTCTTCTACATGTTATATAAAGTATTCAGAGTAAAATATTTTATCACGAGATAAGATAAACAAAGTTGTATTTATATTACATAAGTGGCACTGTGAAGTATATGCAATTGACATGTGAATTAGAAACACTCACAAAGCTGTTATGTTGTAATGCGCCATCAGTTTTTTTGGATGACGAAATGTCTTGACAGCCCAAACAATGTAGGACTATTTTTATCACAACTACTACTATCGATAACCACCAGAAGAATAGTGACCTTTTAAGTCCTAGGCTCTTTAGACACATTACTTCATTTAATCCACAAAATACCTGGCACTTTACTTATTCATTGCCTTCACTTCTAATGAAGAGGAAATTAAGGCTCAGCGAGGGTACGCCGCTTGCTTCCCTCTGCTATTCAGCCTATCTCTGATGCTCTTGTAGAGCAGCCTACATCAAATGACAAACCAAGTCCCAAGGGAGATGCTTCATTTTATTCTACCCATCCGAAAGGAAGGCAGCTGCCCTGCCAGCTTCATTTTTGTTCCCGTGTCTTTAGGTTCACGCTCTGACAGCAGTTCACAAGAACTGGGATGGTTTGTAAGCACGTGTAACACTCGTACAGGATCCATCACTACTGGCCTTGCCTCCTGAAACTCTCTCACCCTGGAATGCCGTTCTACATCCAAGAGTCATTAAAGGCTCAAAGTCAGTGCCATGAAGCTTTCTCTGAGTTCCTTCTGTGGAAATCTTTCTCCCAATCATAGCATTTCACGAATATAATTATAAAACACCTACTCTGAGCCAGATGTTGTGATAGGCACTGAGTTAGATATATTTACTTTTTTACCATATGGTGCAGACCCAAAAAATCAATTGTATGTATGTTTCACTCAGTGTATAAAAACTGGCAAACAGGCTACAAGGTCTGCCCTGATAGAGAAAAATGATCTTTAAACAAAGACAGTGGAAGGTGGAAGGCATTTCTGAGTTCAGTTTCTAAATTCAAAGAAAAACTTAAAACTCACAACCTCATTGCTATTGATTAATTTATTTAAAATTCAGGCTTTAAAAAATACCTTCACCATTTCATAAAACCCAAATCAAGAGCTTTTCTGGTAGGTTCCAACTGCCAAGTTCCATTTGTTTTAAAGGAAAACAATTACAGTCATAACAGCATCTAACGAAACATTCTAGTGACACGAGAGTATGATTTTAAAAGCGTTTTTTGAAATTATCCAAATCTCTATAGAGTAAATCTGATTAATATTGTGTTCCATGTACCAAATCCAAAGCAAAATGGATGCTTACATTGCTGATAAGATGTTTAAAATATTAATTTCACCTTGTAATTACAAGCGTACTACCACTTGTACCAAGTAGAGAGAGCATTTCCAGCAACTTCAGGGGAAGAAGGAGAAGGGGGCAGTGAGGCTGGTTTGCTGTAGAAGGTTTTAGAAAAATCAACTATTTTTAAGTTGAAACAACCCATTTATCTTTACTCCTTTCTTAAAAACATTTAAAATAGCACACAGTATGTAATGTCAGTATGTAACTTGAGAGTTTTACACATATTCAATATAATCTCGTAACAGCCCTGGTAGGAAGTTGTTACAACCACCATCTTCAACCCGAAGATGAAGCTGAGAGGATGAGAAACTTGCTCCAGGTAAGAGCACTCACAAGTAAAGGAGAAGAGATTTGAACCTAGGTGTTTCCAGCCAGTGTGTGTGTATATATATACACGGTAATTTTGGGTAACCATTAAAGAGCACAGCCACCACCTCCGAGGCTTCCCACAATATGAAGAGAATAAAACTGCTTAGAAAACAAACATGTCACTGTCATGTGCTAAATCGAATTAAACTAGATTTCCAAGTATCAGCTATGAGTGCTAGAGACACCGATCTGATAGGAAAATCCTTCAAGAGTACATTAAAAGAAAACCCAGAGAAAAAACATGCCCCACAGTTTCAAACATGCATTCACATTTCTCGAAACTCACTCTTCGCTTTGGCTTGTATGATGAGATTATAAAACATTTTGTTGTCATGTCCTGCACCAACTCCACACCTTCTCTTGGGGGCTCATAATCAGAGTTAACACCAACAGCTTCTCAGCCACAGCGCAAAAGATGCTTCCAAGAGCGGCTTCACGTTTCTCTACGTGTAGCTGTTGCCACAAGAACCCTCCCCGCTCAGAGCGACTGCCCTGAAGGGAGATGGCACAGACCTCGCTACGCTTGTGCTGTGCAGCCTCGAGGGCAGCGTTGCTAGACATTCTGGATCCTAAGGGTATCGGCCTCTCTCTCTCCACTTCAGCAGCACGAAGCATGTCGTTGCTACCCGAACAGAAAGACAAGGCTAAAGCGCTTTTCCTTCTATCTAGTTTTTAAATCCCTGAAAGGGAGGAAAAGAAATGAAGTATTCTTAGAGAAGATTGCATGACTATACCTGTGGCTTTAAAAACTGTTTTAATTTTTTATTATATTGTAGACTGTTGATTACTATATAATCTCAATTGTTAGAAAACCTGATCCTAAAGCAATTTCACAAATAAACTGGGTGACAAGGAGACAGTTATGATTATACTCACCACTAGTTGAGCATGTGTAGAATAGATGTTTTTTCCATGAGGATATGGGAAGGCTAAGGAAATTCAATAAAGCATTCCCAGCATTCTCACAAGAGAAAATGGACTAATACAGGGAACATCTGAAGTACTTCACCCTCACGCGTTGTATCAGTCGGTACCTACTTACTGCCCTCGCCTTCCCTCTCAGAGAGCAGGGCGCGGGGCAAGGATGTGTGCGGCGCCACGGCACCAGCATCCGCGCAGCGCCCAGGGCACTAAGGGTGCTCGGCGGGAGACAGTGGAGTGGGGAGCAGGCAGAGCACCTCCTTGCTCTCTCACTTGGCTCCGTAACCTTGGGCAAGCGTTTTGAACCTGAGTCTCAGTGTCCTCATCAGTAAAACAGGATTATTCACTTTGTATAAATGCTGTGAGAATGAAATGAATTAATGTGTTAAGAGGTTTTTTTTCTCCTAGGCACAAAAGAGGCATTTAGTAAAAAGGTAATCCCCATATACTTGAAGACTAATCTAAAACATAAATTTAACCCTAACACAAGCTCCATTAATGCAGGCTGCAAAAGGATTCTTAAAAATGAATTTATAGAGGCTCCTCAGTTACCCACCTTGTTTTTAAAAATGTAATACAATGGTTCAGTCTTTTTCTCAAAAAGACTTTTCTTTTTCTCAAAAGGATCACATACCCTTTTGATGAAAATTCTTCCTCCAGAAAAACTCGTGGACACATACAGATTTAATCCTGTAATCTGTAACCCTAAGAAATTCAGGGACCCAAGATTAAAATTCCCGTATGTAATATTTTGCTTTAGATACCAGGGAGCGCAGTCCAAACTGTAACTCAGTGTATCAGGTAAACCATCGATGTTCTGATGTTCTCCTTGTCCTTTCTTTGAAAACTCGTATTATATGCCTAAGAAGTTTTTGTGTATAATACGTCTATTTAGACGATTTTAGACTCTGTAACAGTCAATTCACATTAAACTGTAAATTTAAAATCAGAATTTTTTCCTTAAGCTTTGAGGATTGGCTCATAAATCATGATTCTTTCCAAAGGCTAGTAAAATTTAGCAATCTTAGCAATCTGTCTCAGTTGTACAGAATCCACCTGCCAATGCAGGAGATGTGGTTTAATTCCTGGGTCAGGAAGATCCCCTGGAGCAGGAAATGGTAACCCACTCCAGCATTCTTGCCTGAAAAATGCCATGGACAGAGGAGCCTGGTGGGCTCAAAGAATTGGACACAACTGAGCAACTAACACTTTAACATATGGCTGTAAGTCATTTATTCCCATCTTAGTTAATACCATTAACTATAAACTGGCTCTTCTTTGGGAGTTTTTAATATAGCATCAGAGCTTAAATTATTCATATTTGGTATTTGAGAACGTCCTCCCAACTGTTTTATTCTTGAACAATTTTGCCCGAGTTGGGAGATTTGCTTCATTTTTTACCCAGATTCCTCTGTGGTGTATTTTGAACAAGTAGGGTAATAATTTTTTTTCAGGTAAATTTAGTACGTATTTCTCTAAACCTTAGTTTCCTTGTTGGCAAGGAGCTCATTGGGTTGTTATAGAAATGCAAATATGGTCAGAGTATAAGTATTAAATATAAAATCCTTCTAGCCAACAATGACTAGAGGAAGTAGAATGGAAAAGAGATTGAGGGTTCCAGGGAGCTTAAGATAGGTGTAAGGTATTTAGTCTTGTTTTGATCGCTTTAAAGAACAAAAAAATCCAAGATATCCTCATTGTTTCAGAAAAAAACATAACAATGTTTTAATATGACAAGTAAATTGTTATCTGTGATCTCAGCTCATAGGGAATTAAGACTAATCCTGAGTTTGCAAGGCTAAGGTTTATGCATCATTACAGAAGTCTTATTTTGGCTTCCCAGGTGGCGCTAGTAGTAAAGAATCTGCCTGTCAACGCAGGAAACGCAAGGGATGCGGGTTCGATCCCTGGCTCGGGAAGATTCCCCTGAAGTAGGAGATGGCAACCCACTCCAGTATCCTTGCCTGGGAAACTCCACAGACAGAGGAGCCTGGCGGGCTGCAGTCCATGGGGTCGCAAAGAGTTGGACATGGACTGGGCACACACACACAATGAACAAGACTGTGACATCTCATAATTCAATAATTATCAGCACAGGCTGTGGAGCAAGGCATCTTCTAGTTGACCCAGAATTCAAAGGAATATAGATGTTACAGTGTTAGAGCGCTCTTGGTCCAGATACGAGGTCATCAGGATTCCAGAGTGTTCTGGGGGGCAGAACTGAACTATATTATTTGTGTTTTAAGTCAGCATCCAACTAACTGTCCTAATTTAATTGTCAAATAGTACAAAGAAATTGTGACCCTCACTGTAAGAGTTTAGGGGTCTCATTTCTAGTCAGAAAGTGAAAAGCAAAGAAATATCACCTGTGTAGAAGATTCTGAAAGGCATTTTCTTGGACTCTGATTCAGGCATACCTGAAGCCAAATTTGTTTGGGCGTGTTCTCTCCTTAAAAGACCTGCAGGGAGACTAACCACTCCTGCCAGGAGTAAATATAGAGACTGAAAGCTAGATAGAGATGGGCTGCTGGCCACTCAAAAAAGGACCAAAAGGAAGGAGGGCAATGCAGTAAAAGCCCCCCTCGGCCTCCTCTTTTCTCACTTCTGTGGAAATGGCAGAACCCAGGCACAGTCATCTTCCATGTGATACAATTATTAACCGCTGTGTGAGCTAGAACTGCTTGCTAGGTCTGAGACTAGACTGATACAAAGAAAAGGAGAGATCAGTGCGCTGATGTCCTGGGAGGCCAAGCTGGAGTGCTAAATCCATTCATTCATCAGTTCATATACACTGTCATTCCCCCAAATATTTTGAGTTTAGGGCATCTGTAAGGCTTTGTGGTAGCACGCATGGAGAACACAGAGATGACCATGCTGCTGAAAAGCTGGATGGAAACTAACGCCTGATATAAGATGTAGATTTTCAAATATTTAGTGCAATGCCTGGCACATAATAAGCAGTCAATAAATGCTAGCCATTATTCTCAAAAAATCAAACGGTTCTTTAGATGATACAACAATGCTCACTAAACAATCCTTACGATAAATGCTTTTTAAAAATCACTTTTGAGATATAATTCACACATCATTATAGTTCACTATATAGTTCATTGAAAGTATACAATTCAATGATTTTTTGTATATTCACAGAAATGCGCACCCATCACCACGATCAATCTTAGAATATCTTCCTCACCTCAAAAAGGAGCCTCCTACTGTTCAGCCATCACCCTCCTATTACCCCATCCCTCCTGACCCTATGGAACCGCCAATCTACTTTCTGTCCCTACAGCCTTGCCTATTCTAGATATTTCATATACATGGAATCACACAATATGTGGCCTTTTGTAACTGGCTTTTTTAACTTAAAACATTTCTAAGATTCATTCTTGTCAAGGCACATATCAGCACTTCTTTAGGATGTTGATGTTTTCTTAAAGTGAAGCCTTCTTCTGAAATGCAAATAATCACTCCCTAATCTGAAGAATTAGGAGGAGGGCGGAGAGGAGCTAGTTCAAGGTCAGGAGGGGCGGCTGTGAGGAGATACCCCTTGTCCAAGGTAAGGAGCAGCGGCTGTGCTTTGCTGGAGCAGCCGTGAAGAGATACCCCATGCCCAAGGTAAGAGAAACCAAAGTAAGATGGTAGGTGTTGCGAGAGGCATCAGAGGGCAGACACACAAACCATAATCACAGAAAACTAGCCAATCCAGTCACACTAGGACCACAGCCTTGTCTAACTCAATGAAACTAAGGCATGCCTTGTAAGGCCACCCAAGATGGGCGGGTCATGGTGGAAGGTCTGACAGAATGTGGTCCACTGGAGAAGGGAATGGCAAACCACTTTAGTGTTCTTGCCTTGAGAACCCCATGAACAGTATGAAAAGGCAAAATGATAGGATACTGAAAGAGGAACTCCCCAGGTCAGTAGGTGCCCAATATGCTACTGGAGATCAGTGGAGAAATAACTCCAGAAAGAATAAAGGGATGGAGCCAAAGCAAAAACAATACCAAGCTGTGGATGGGACTGGCAAAAGAAGCAAGGTCCGATGCTATAAAGAGCAATATTGCACAGGAACCTGGAATGTTAGGTCCATGAATCAAGGCAAATTGGAAGTGGTCAAACAGGAGATGGCAAGAGTGAACATCAACATTCTAGGAATCAGTGAACTAAGACAGACTGGAATGGGTGAATTTAACTCAGATGACCATTATATCTACTACTGCGGGCAGAAATCCCTCAGAAGAAATGGAGTAGCCATCACAGTCAACAAGAGTCCAAAATGCAGTACTTGGATGCAATCTCAAAAACGACAGAATGATCTCTGTTTGTTTCCAAGGCAAACCATTCAGTATAACAGTAATCCAAGTCTATGCCCCAACCAGGAACACTGAAGAAGCTGAAGTTGAATGGTTCTATGAAGACCTACCAGACCTTTTAGAACTAACACCCAAAAAAGATGTCCTTTTCATTATAGGGGACTGGAATGCAAAAGTAGGAATTCAAGAAACACCTAGGGTAACAGGCAAATTTGGCCTTGGAATACAGAATGAAGCAGGGCAAAGGCTAATAAGAGTTTTGCCAAGAGAACGCACTGGTCTTAGCAGACACCCTCTTCCAACAACACAAGAAAAGACTCTACACATGGACATCACCAGATGGTCAACACCAAAATCAGATTGATTATATTCTTTGTAGCCAAAGATGGAGAAGCTCTTATACAGTCAGCAAAAACAAGGCCAGGAGCTGACTGTGGCTCAGATCATGAACTCCTTATTGCCAAATTCAGACTTAAATTGAAGAAAGTAGGGAAAACCACTACACCATTCAGGTATGACCTAAATCAAATCCCTTATGATTATACAGTGGAAGTGAGAATAGATTTAAGGGACTAGATCTGATAGATAGAGTGCCTGATGAACTATGGAATGAAGTTCGCGACATTGTACAGGAGACAGGGATCAAGACCATCCCCATGGAAAAGAAATGCAAAAAAGCAAAATGGCTGTCTGGGGAGGCCTTACAAATAGCTGTGAAAAGAACAGAGGCGAAAAGCAAAGGAGAAAAGGGAAGATATAAGCATCTGAATGCAGAGTTCCAAAGAATAGCAAGGAGAGATAAGAAAGCCTTC
>SJYT01019027.1:10000-61912 GCA_006410635.1 Cephalophus harveyi | reverse complement strand
GAGATGGGAATACCAGACCACCTGACCTGCCTCTTGAGAAACCTATATGCAGGTCAGGAAGTAACAGTTAGAACTGGAACAACAGACTGGTTCCAAATAGGAAAAGGAGTACGTCAAGGCTGTATATTGCCACCCTGCTTATTTAACTTCTATGCAGAGTACATCATGAGAAACGCTGGGCTGGAAGAAGCACAAGCTGGAATCAAGATTGCTGGGAGAAATATCAACAACCTCAGATATGCAGATGACACCACCCTTATGGCAGAAAGTGAAGAGGAACTAAAAAGCCTCTTGATGAAAGTGAAAGAGGAGAGTGAAAAGGTTGGCTTAAAGCTCCACATTCAGAAAACGAAGATCATGGCATCTGGTCCCATCACTTCATGGGAAATAGATGAGGAAACAGTGGAGACAGTGTCAAACTTTATTTTGGGGGGCTCCAAAATCACTGCAGATGGTGATTGCAGCCATGACCTTGGAAGGAAAGTTATGTCCAACCTAGATAGCATATTAAAAAGCAGAGATACTACTTTGCCAACAAAGGTCCATCTAGTCAAGGCTATGTTTTTTCCAGTAGTCATGTATGGATGTGAGAGTTGGACTGTGAAGAAGGCTGAGTGCCGAAGAATTGATGCTTTTGAACTGTGGTGTTGGAGAAGGCTCTTGAGAGTCCCTTGGACCGCAAGGAGATCCAACCAGTCCATTCTAAAGGACATCAGTCCTGGGTGTTCTTTGGAAGGACTGATGCTAAAGCTGAAACTCCAATACTTTGGCCACCTCATGCAGAGTTGACTCATTGGAAAAGACTTTGATGCTGGGAGGGATTAGGGGCAGGAGGAGAAGGGGACGACCGAGGATGAGATGGCTGGGTGGCATCACCGACTCAATGGACGAGTTTGGGTAAACTCTGGGAGTTGGTGATGGACAGGGAGCCCTGGCCTGCTGCAATTCATGGGGTCGCAAAGAGTCGGACACGACTGAGTGACTGAACTGAATGAATCTAAAGAATAAATAATTATTTCGCTTTGCTTGAGGTGTGTTATAATAGATGGCAAGATACAGCTCTTCCTCACAATATGGTTTGAAGATATTTCACTAGAAAGTAAAATTTTAAAGTCCCCAATCCAAACAACTTCTGAAGACCATTTTTTAAATGCCCACATATATAGACATAAGGATCTTAATGTGTCCGTGAGTTCATTATTTTAAAAAAAGTTTAGTGAGAGGTGCCTCCTGAGAGGTAAATGATTTCAGCAACTAGATCTCTAGGCATTTTGTTTTGATTTATTATAAATCCTACTGAATGGGTGTTTCTTTTTCCCTCCTGTTGTCCTCCGCTATGAGAAACTTAAACCATCCATTCTTTTCCTGACTCAAGAATAAGATTTGAAGACTAAGTTGCAAAGGAAAATGGATCTGGTTTAAGGCTTTACACCATAGTCCCAAATGAAATTAATCCATCCCACAAGAGAAAATCAGGATAAAATATAACACGGCTATTCACTTAGTTCAGAGGATTTCTATTCTCACATCGAGGCAAGCCAGGCTGTCAGGGTTTTTCCATCCACAAAATACAGGGTTGGATTATGTCCTCGTTAAGGTCTCTTCCATCTCTGAGAGACTATGACTTTTCTCTTTAATCCTTTTGAACACAGGCATAAAGAGCTGTACTATGACTTGCCTGAGGCTAAAGAGAAGCTTGTCAGCATGGCTAGGGTTAGACTCCTGATTCATCCCTGTATTCACTGGGGATATCCAGAGAAAGAAGTCAGACTCATTTCTGACCTCACAGACTTCACGGTCTAGTAGGGAGGAAGGACAAGCAAACGGTAATGGATGTGACACATAGAGAATCAGGAGAAGGAAGGGGTAAGAGCTGGGAATTTTGTCTTCTCTTCTTTGAAATACTTCATATCCCCCTCCAAATATGAGTCTTCTATAAAGCAATCTAGGTTAGACCTCATTCACTTAGGTTCTTACACTGATGTTTGGAAATGATGTAAAGGTTGACATATTTACTCTTGACCAGGGGTAAAGATAAACCAAGAACAATTAAACCACACTTCTTACGGCATGTCAGCTATGCTGATTCACAGAGGGGAAACAAAACTGCACAGTTTATTTTTTAAATGCTCTTTTTATTATTAATCACAAACTCTGCCTGAATCAAGCAAGAAAGAATATGTTGCCTATCTTTTCCTTTAGCACTTAAAGGTCTTTCTTTAAGGTGATAACTACCAAAGGATTATTGTAGCCAACACACTCTTTACCTTCTGATTTTATTACGCATGTCATGAATTCAAACGGACCCATCCTGCACTGCATTTTTGATGCAAAATGGAACTTTCATTTCCCTGATATTGTTAAACGGAAACATTCTGTCCTTGGCAAGCAAACAATTTTGCCTGAGGCTGGTAACTATTTGGAGCTCCAAGGGATTCTGTGATTATCTGAGGTCCAATTAAATGAAAGAGCAGAAAAATGAAAACTGTATCTCTACTTACAGAGGTATTAAGAACACAGGTTTGACACAATTCTTTAAACACTATCAAAATGCTCCTAAACTACAGATTTTAATTCTACAATATATCAATTTGGAGATTATCTCCAGAGAGTGTGCAAAATTTCCCACACCTTCAAGGAAGACACTGAATTTGGGTTCAGGGACACTACACAGTAAAATGAATATGTAATTGCAATTTGTACACGTGACTAAAAAGACAGACTATAATTAGGTTAAACCTAAAATGAAATTTCTGGCCTCCTAAGTAAGCACTCTAACAAAAATGAAGAGATGTGGACAACAACAGGAGTATCACAGGCACCGTCCATGGGAGAGGAGATAAGTCAGTTACGATGTGTGTGCTCTGAGGTTTTTGTCAATGTGATACTACCACTATCAAAATCCCTGGATCTCTGGAGGACTCTAATACTTAACTCTAATTGTCCCTAACCACAACACTCTCAGAAATCAACATGTCCATAGTAAGGAATGTGAGAATGGTAGTTGTGTTCAGTCCTTAGGTCATGTCTCAGGGACTGTAACCCTCCAGGCTTCTCTGTCCATGGGATTTTCCAGGCAAGAAGACTGAAGCCCTAGGGAATGGTAGAGGAAAGCTTTGATAGGAGGGAAGCAGCTGATCTTGGCTTAAAGAATAGTTAAGACCTGGATAAGGAGATTGGGGGTGGGCAGGAAAAGGAAAGGGAGGATAAAGTGATCCGGGGCATAAGAAAAACCTGAGTGAAAAGCAAGAGGGAACAAATACAGAGCCTGTACAGGAAACAATGAGCGATTCAGTCTGGCTGAACCCTAGGCTCACTGGATAATGAAGTTAGGTTAATTGTCCTCTGTCATGAGAGGACTTAACCAATAAGCTGAGGAATATGAGCTTCATTTTGAGTACAGAGGGAGCAACTGAAGACTGTATGGCATGACTGAGACCACGAGAGACACAGTTTACAAAGATTTAACAGGCAAAATAGATACGGGAAAGGCAGAGCTGGAAGTGGGTATGGGAACAGTTAAAAAGCTAGACTTTTCTGAATGTACCCTGCTTTGCAGATTTGACTTTGGAACCATGTAAATGTTTTATGCGATTATAAAATCAAATTCAATCAGAATGGGGGAAAAAACCCTCTAAATGTAAAAAGTGAAATGAAAGAAGCCCAAGAGCATCAGGTTGATAAGTTAACAGAAAATTTTGAAAAAGTAAAAGAAGAAAATAAAAACTTAAAAATTCATGTCTGACTCTTTGCGACCCCATGACTATAGCCTGCCAGGCTCCTCTGTCCATGGGACTCTCCAGGCAAGAATACTGGAGTGGGTGGCCATCCCCTTCTCCAGGGGATCTTCCTGATCCAGGGATGGAACTCAGGTCTCCTAAATTGCAGGCAGATTCTTTATCATCTGCACCACCAAGGAAGCCTAAAATTATTTCAAATGATTTTAAAATATATTCTTACTGTACTTTGTACCTTAAAGACCAAAAGAACTACAAAGAAATATTAAACTGTTTTCAGTTGTCATCCTGACACAACACAGAAGCAATGAGCATACTTAGTTTACTAGCTCAGAATGGTCCCTAAATGTTATTTCTCACTAAACAAACCAGGGCTCCTTGGAAGAACACAGATGATTCTAGGTCTGGAGAAGAAAATTTCTTGACGGCTGGGGTCCTGTGAAAATGTCTAAGGGCCATTTCAGAGAACATTATTATTCGGGGTACTGACCACTTTGTCATTTACCTTGAGGTATCAGTCTATTTATGAATCACATATATATTGAATATTTTTTCCATAAAACTGTCAGTAGGCAGAATAAATTATCATACCCCAAAATGCTATGAATGTTCTATTAATATATACATTTCTTACCACAGATGACCTTCAAGGAATGTATATTAAGAATCTAGAAGGTGGAAGTATAATGGTGAACATGGAAGATTTCACCCCTGCCCTCATGAAGCCTACAGTCTAGTGGAACACAGAGGTAATTCAAAATACTGAGACAGTGGCCTGGTAGATGGTAGGCAGTACACGGTGCTCAGAGAACACAAAAGAAGGGCAACTGGCTCAGAGCTGGCGGGCCACCAAGTTTCTCTGGAGCAATGACATCAAAGCTGAGACCCAAAGGACATTCAGGAGTGTATACACATTTGCTTGTTTCTTGGGAATGGAAACTAAAGAGTGAGTAGTGGCAGGATTAGGAAAAGGTAGGGAAATCAATGCAAAAAGAGTCACAGCATGACTCCTCATGACTGAGAGGGAAAAAAATAGTAATTTAGAGTGGCTGATGGATAACAAAGATGAGGCAAAAAGGTAAGCAGAGGCCAGGTCATAAAAAAAATCTACAGATTACGCTAGGGCAGTTTTAACTTTATCCTGAGGCAGCCAGTGAAGAACTTTTGGCAGAGGGAAGCCTTAATCAAATCTGTCTGAACAGCCACAATCCCTGGAGGAGGGCAGGGCAACCCACTCTAGTATCCTTGCCTGAAGAATCCCACGGACAGAGGAGCCTGGCGGGCTACAGCCCATGGGGTCACGAAGAGTCAGACACAACTGAAGCAACATGGCATGCATACATGCATGCACATCCAGAACGGATTAGAAGGGGGAGTGAGAAAGCACACAGAGGCCCATCAGAAGCCTGCTGTCAGAACTCAGGTGCAACGCGGGGGATGGAGGCATGCACTCAAATACTCACTATCTGAGAGATGTTAGCAAGCAGGGTCAATGGCTTCTATTGGTCAGGGGCTGAGGGTGTGACGGGGGAAAGCTTAGAAGCTGAAGATAATGCCTCCTCTTCCGTCATAAGTAACTGGGTACACAGGGGGTGACCCTTAATAAGAGAAGACTGGGAAAGAATAAGTTTGGGGAAAGGGGCGGGGAAGACGAGCTCATTTTTCTCCATATTAAACACTGAGTGACTGAGAGAGATCCCAGAAGAGACAAGAAGCAGGCAACCAGCACTGCTCCTCGTTGCCCACACTCAATCCATCACGGAATCCTCTGACGCCCACTTCCAAAAACCAAGATACCGCACAACTCTGCCCACCTCTTTTCATCTCCACTGGTAACCAGCATATTGCAAAGCATCATGATTTTTCTCGATGGTTGCCATATATCACTTCTATTACCTAGTCCCCATGCTGTAAGTAATCTTTCTAAAACATAAATCAGATCATATTACTCCTTATTTTAACCCTTGAAGGGCTTTCTATTGAATTTTAAAATGAAATCGAACTCCTTATCAGAGCCAAAAAATTCCTCCATGACACTGACCGTTTTCCTGTTTTATCTACTGCTCTCACTCATTTGGCCAAACTCTCTGCTTTTAGAATCTCTGCACTGGGGAACTGCCGCACTTCCCTTTATTCCCCTTTCTTCCCTCAACACAAACGTCTCTGCCTTTAGATTTCATCTCAAATACCATCTCCTCAAAGAGTCCTTCTCTAGCCACTCCCTTCCACATTGCATGACTTACTGGACGACAGTCTATATCCTCGATTGTTTGCCTATTCCCTACATCATAAATTCCATGAGAACTGAAACCTTATTTATCTTTTCCACTGCTCTACTTTGTACAGACGAAACAGAGTTGACCTTCAACATGTTTGCTGAATGAATTAACAAATGAATAAATGCACAAAATGAATGGAACTGAAGCTCAGAAGGAAAAGCTCAGCTGGAGCCCCTGATTTGGGCATCTTCCTCATGTGTATGATAAATGATGCCAAGAAAACAAATATTGCCCACGGGAAGTACAGACAGAGAATGAAAGAGCCCTTAAAACAGAGCCCGGAGGAACATCGACACTCAAGAGACGAGCAGAAGAAGAGGGCCTATACACACAAAGGAACGAAACGGAAGAGCCAGAGATAAAGAAGGAACCCAGGAGATGCTCCCAAAGTGCTGGACTCTGTAGTAGAGCACTCTTGATTGCAAAGGCAGCTTGGCATTAAGGAGAAGTAGGCATCACTGAAGTCGGACAGATATTCCTACCACATGCCAGGGACTATGCTAGGAGCTGGGACATAAACTCAAACGAGAAGATAGATCAAATGCTACTAATGACTATTCAAAGACAGTCTTCTCCAAGTGTGCTATGAGCAAGTCCCAATCTGAATCTTAATTATCACAACTGCTGAGAAGATTAAATGTGATCTTGTTCATAAAGTGCTGAGTATAATTTCTGAAACACAACAGGCATCTAATCAATCACAGTTACTATTATAAAACTATCTCCCCTTCACTGATTAAAAAAAAAAATTACAGCACACTATAGCAATTTATGGCAATCTTCCCTTGGGGAATAATTTGATTTAAAAATTCATTATCTATTCTGGGAATACTAAAATAAGCAAAAGGACAGGATTCTTTATAGGGAAACTACTGACGAGTACCAATTCAAGGTTTTTTCCAAGATTCCAGTTTGGTTTTAGCACAGGTACAGAAGTGACTTAAGCGGCTCAGAAGTAGGTCACTCCAACTCACCTTAGTGCACAGCTCAGAGAGTTCCCCACCCCTCATACACCACTCAGAGAAAGACCGTAAACCTCTTTCCCCTCAAAACACAAGTTCCTTGGGCTTATCTTATTCCTGCACAAGGTTTCTTGACTTTCCTAAAACGAGACAATTAGAAGAAAAAGTATCACAGTTCAGTCAGATCTCATTTTTTGCACTTTTATTTTGCTAGATTATCCCCTTTAGAGTCAAGAGGCTTGCTTCTTTTAAAATAAAGAACAAAAAAGTCAGCTGAGCTGAAAGAACACAGATTCCTCAAAAACACTAAACAAGAGAAAAATGCCCGAGTATTTCTCACTTAAATTCCAACTGGGAACATGAGACTGAAATACTGCGGACCAACAGGAGCCTTTATTCTGCATGCCACACGATCCAGCCCCCAGCCGGAATGCCTCCTTCCTCAGGGCACACACTACTTCCCATTGATTCCCCCTACTTCAGTTGGTGTCCAAACCTCGGAGATCAAGGCTGCACTGGTATCTTCCAGCCAAAGGAAAATTATTTTCTTTGCTTCTCTTTTGTTCCTCTCTAACAGACTGCCGGTTCTTTTGTCCAGACCATGTGGGCAGTGGAGCTAAAGAACTTCTGCCAGTTATACACGCTTAGCAAGCAAAAAGTAAACAAGACACATTCTTCCAAGCTGAAATGTTCTAAAAGCAAACTATAGCAGTTAGGTTTCTGCATATTTTCAGGTAAACAGTCTGTTTACTAGAGTGTATTAATAGACTAAGGTCTGGAATAAGGGAAAAAAAAAAACAATTCAAAATTTAAACAGAGCAAAATTTTCATTTACTATGAAGGTCAAAAGAGCATGAAACTGGAAAATAAGGGGGAGAAATCCTAACCGCGACTGGATCACTATGCAGCTGTGCTTTTGCCCTTGTTTACCCACTGATGCAATTAGGCTAAAGACACTTTCTCCCTTTCTGCCTTCGAAACAGGTTGAATTTCACAATATCTCATCTCCCTGCAGTAAAGCATAACTGCCAGAAGTGAACTACATCTCAAGGTAGTATGTTCCCTTTAAAAAAAGTTAATCAAACAGCCTAACTCCACTCTAACGGGCTTTCTTTTGTGTGTGTGTTTCTGAGAACCCAGCACCAAACGACTGTATCTTGCTTTGGCAATGTGTTTGGAACGCAATGACTTACAGCAGAAGGACAATGTCCCCCATCACAGTGCACAGGACTACCGGCAGCAGTAAACCAGCCAAGAGTGGTCACGTGCCCTTAGAAACAAACTGGGAGAAGTTAGACACCAAGAAGTCACTCCTAGCTTCAAATTATCTGTTCAGTTGTTATGTCTAAGACATCACTGCAAAATGAAAAGAAATCTTACATTTTACCTTTTAATTTTCTTCATAAGGTGGAAGCCTACAAAGTCTCTTAAGAACATTTTCTTCTAATAACAACCAAATTATAAGTCAATCTTCTGGGTCCTTACAAATCTTGCTGCTACTGCTAAGTCACTTCAGTCGTGTCCGACTCTGTGTGACCCCATAGACGGTAGCCCACCAGGCTCCCCCGTCCCTGGGATTCTCCAGGCAAGAACACTGGAGTGGGTTGCCATTTCCTTCTCCAATGCATGAAAGTGAGAAGTGAAAGTGAAGTCGCTCAGTCGTGTCCGACTCAGCGACCCCATGGACTGCAGCCCACCAGGCTCCTCCGTCCATGGGATTTTCCAGGCAAGAGTACTGGAGTGGGGTGCCATTGCCTTCTCCGAAGCTCTACCTTTTTCACCAACCTACATTCTCATCGTCTGTGATCACCATTTCAGTAGAAGTTCCCTTTGTAATATGACACCATACTTTAAAGATGCAAAAAAGGTTCACCTGAGATACCTTTTGGGAATGGAGAAGCAGGGAAACTTCTCCCTCACCCGAGCTTTACTGAGCTACAATGAACATGCTGTGACACATTTAACTTATATTTGTTGTTCAGCTGTTCAGTCGTGTCTGACTCCCTGCAATCCCATGAACGTCAGCAGGCCAGGCTTCCCTGTCCTTCACTATCTCCCAGAGTTTGCTCAAATTCATGTCCATTGAGTCTGTGATGTCATCCAACCATCTCACCCTCTATCACCCACTTCTTCTGCCCTCAGTTTTACCCAGCATCAGAGCTGTTTCCAATAAGCCAGCTCTTCACATCAGGTGGCCAAAGTACTAGAGCTTCAGCAACTGTCCTTCCAGTGAATATTCAGGGTTGATTTCCTTTAGGATTTACTGGTTTGAGCTCCTTGCTGTCCAAGGAGCTTTCAAGGGACTTCTTAATTTATATAGTGGTTGGTTCTTTAATATTATGGGAAATATCTTCAAACACTGGTGGTTAGGTAATTAAAAGTTATTAGAAAAACATATTCAAAGTACTCATGCTAAAAATTTTCTCTGAATTCCTTTCAGATCTTAGGGGATCAGGTGGTCTGAAGAAGAGGAAATATTATGAAGTCATATCTTTCCAAGTAAAATGCCAGTCACACCAACAATCAACATCTTAACCCAGAAGAGAATAACGTGCAGTGAGGCATGCCTTTTTCTGTATACACACAATCAGAAGGTTTGGTCATTAAATAGTTTCAGTAGACCTTAGGACTATCTACTTCTGACTCCACTGAGGACAGTCTTGAGTCAATTACGCCACCTTCCTAGGCAGCAGTAACAGGAAGGTAAGGCTACTTTGTCACTTTCATCCCTTGCCTGTCAAGCCAGAATAATTTATTCAGTGACATTTCTGTAACCAAAAAAACACTTTGGTTTGATTTTACTGCCTCTTCCAATTACATCCCATTTCAAGCCCTTCCCCACCCCCCGCCAGGCTTCCTAAAGAAGCTGTCCACACTTACTAATGCCATTTCTCTATCCCATATTCCACTTACCGGGCTGTTAACTAGCTTCCCATCTAGTCTACTGAAATTTTATATTCCTCAATAAGATTTTCCTGTTTTGCTCACATAATGAGAAAAGAAGTAAATTGAAGAGGTCAGCAGAGAATTTAGGTTCAAGACTTCCATTTAACATTTACAAGCTGTGTATATTTAAACATTTCATTTCACATCACTGAGCACTTTCCTCCTCTGTAAACTGAATAGATTAGATGACAATCTCTAGGGTCTCTTCCTCTACTAAACCTATAGTTTCACAACTAAATTCAGTCAGCCTTCATCCTTTTCTCTCTGCTGTATGACACTAATCGCCATCTTCACTCCTCTATTATTTGCTCAAAGCTCTTCCACTCGTGAATTCAGGTTTTATCTCTACGCTAATAACACCACCAAATTCTCTAACCCCAAATTGTCTATTTCCAAATACACAGTCTCTCCACTTCGCCATTATATCTTCATCAAAGACATAATACACCCAAACTTGTACTTACACCCAAACCAACAAACCACCCTTCAGCTTGCTCCAAATATCCTGTTTCCTTAATAATTCCTAATTACCCAAAGTAATTAGGATGCTATGCAAGTCTGAGTCTTCCTTCTTCCGGCTCCTTTTATTTCGCTCCTGCTGACCCTTCTTAGACAGCAGATGCTCCCCCTTTTGAAACGTCATCACTCATGGCCGGATTGCTCTAAACACCTACTGCTTGTTGTCTCAGTCCTAGTTTGTTCACTTTCCCAACCAGCCAATATTCTCTTGCATTGTCCAATATGGCAGCCACTAGCTGCACATGGTTTTCAAATTCAGTTTAAAATTCAGTTTCTCGTTCACACCAGGTGCAGTTCAAGGCTCGACAGCCACATGTGGTAGGTGACTATTACACTGGACAGCAGAGATACATTCCCATCCTCACAGAAAGTTCTATCGGAAGGAGCCATAATCTTAGACAAAACTTCTTGGCACACTATTTACATCATGGGTTCTCTTGGTAAATATTTAGTAAGAATATGGGCTGGATTGCTAACACTTAATCAAACCAGTCTGAAATCTTTATCTGGACATCGAAACATTCCAGGCTTGGCTTCATCAAACTTCTTTGTACATTTTCTTTGCCAGCACATACTCTGTTTACCAAACTGTTCTCAGTGATCATGTAGTGAACAATGCTCATTATCACATTTATTCATTCTTTCATTCAATAAATAAACCATGTGTGAGACACTTACAGATTCCAGGAATACTGCAGAAAAGGAAACAGACAATAATCTTCTGCCCGACTCTGCTTCCTCTCCGCTCACTGGCTTTCTACCCATCTATCCTCCCAAGCTCATCTTCTTCAAGCTCTCCTAGCTTATCTTCCCCTCTCAAAGTTCACAGGGCACTGGTACACAGCCCACATTTGGACACAATTAAGTAAAACTTAGTCTTCTATTCTTTTATGCTTTATCATCACAACTAGAATTCAATCTACTTAAGGAATTTGGCATTTACTACCAAGAGAGGAGATATTTCTGTGTTAATATGAATTTAACTAAAATCAAAGAGTTATAAGAGACACTGAAATCTTATTTTATATATCTACTAAGTAGGACAATAATATTTGTTCTATCTAAATCATAAAATCAAACAAACTAAGAGTGAATAACTGATTTTTCTTGTTGGCAAGAAGAAATCTCTAGGGATTTGTTATTTATAAAAAAGCTGAAAAATAAAGAGTAGGCAAAAGGTTACTTTGCTGTTGTTACATTCAAGGGAAATGATGAAACCACTTTAAAAAAGTTACACACTAAGATTTCTGCTCAACAATAAAATACAATGTTCCATGGCATATTACATTCTTAATTCAGGACGGCTCTTTTCTTTCCTTCCATTTTTTTCAAAGAAACAATTCATTCACGTTTTCAATAAACAGGAACTAGGCATCAACTATACCCTAGATGCTGAAGATACGTTAATAAAATAGACAAACACTCTCCAAGGAATTACATTCTTGAGGTTGGGGCAGGGAGGGGGAAAGAGAACAGATAAATTAGTAAATTGTATAGTATATTAGTTATTGGACACTAAAAGGTAATAAGGAGAAGGCAATGGCACCCCACTCCAGTACTCTTGCCTGGAAAATCCGATGGACGGAGGAGCCTGGTGGGCTGCAGTCCATGGGGTCGCTAAGAGTCAGACATGACTGAGCGACTTCCCTTTCACGTTTCACTTTCATGCATTGGAGAAGGAAATGGCAACCCACTCCAGTGTTCTTGCCTAGAGAATCCCAGGGACAGGGGAGCTTGGTGGGCTGACGTCTGTGGGGTCGCACAGAGTCAGACACGACTGATGTGACTTAGTAGTAGTAGTAGTAGTAAAAGGTAATAAATGGTAGGAATAAAAAGTAAAACAAGGAGATATCCTAATTTAATATTTTAGAGTGCTCAGGGAAGGTCTCACTAAGAGGATCTGACAAGACAACACCTAAGGTAAGATCTGAAAGCAATGACCACATGAATGATGTGGCTCCCTGGAGAAAGAAGAACCCGGAGATAGTAGAGTACAGGGCAAAGGTACTGAGGGAGGAGAGTGCTTGGTACATTCCAGGAATAGCTAGAGGGCCAGTGTCGAGGAAATCAACCTGAATATTCATTGGAGGGACTGATGCTGAAGCTGAAGCTCCAATACTTTGGCCACCTGATGTGAAGAGCTGACTTGTTGGAAAAGACCCTGATGCTGGGAAAGACTGAAGTGGGGAGGAGAAGGGGAGGACAGAGGATGAGATGGTTGGATGGCATCAGTGACTCACGGACGTGAGTTTGGGTAGGCTCTGGGAGTTGGTGATGGACAGGGAAGCCTAGCGTGCTGCAGTCCATGGGGTCGCAAAGAGTTGGACATGACTGAGCGACTTACCTTAGTGTGGTCAGAGAGTTAATGAAGAAACAGATTGTGTAGGGCTCTAAAGACCATGTACTAGTGAGTGACAGAGGAAAACACTGGAGAGTTTTGATCATATGAATAATATCATCTGGCTTAAGTTTTATTAGGATTATTCTGTCTTTTGTGATAAGAAAATTCTAATGGGGAAAAGTAGATGCTAAAAGACTCATTAGGAGGTTAATGCAATAATTCAGGTGAAAGAGGGTGTCAACAGAGAACAGATATTGGCGAATTCTAGATACATTTAAAAGTGAAGTCAAGAGGATTTGCTGATAAACTGGGAGTGACAAAGAGGCATCAAAGGTGACTCAAAGATTTCGGGCCTGAAGGGTGGATGTGTTGTTAATTGTGAAGGAAAAGTGCAAGGGAACCAGGGAGGGGAAAGGATACCAGAAGCTTAGTTTTGGACATAATACGTCTCAAATGTCTTTTAGACATCCTAATGGAGATGTCAAACAGGCAGCTGAATATACCGGTCTGGAATTCAAGGGAAAGATCAGGACTGAGATTATACACTTGGGAAGTGTCAACATATAATGGTACTCAGCACTGTAAGACTGGATGAAATCACCAAGAAAGTAGTAAACTGGACTGAGCCTAAGGCTATAGCTACATAATTAAAAGATCAGGAAAGGAGACTGACTGGTGAGGACCAGTAAGGTGGAAGAAAAGCCAAGAGTATGATATCCTGACAGCCAAGTGAAGAAAGCGTTCACTGAGGACAGAGCGACCGGCATGCCACATGTTCAAATCAAGAGGAGAACTGAGAACCGAGGACTGGATTTAGCAACACAGAGGTCACATTGGAGGTCTTGGCAAAGCATAAGCAGAAAGTGACACAAGTGGAGTGAACAGCCATGCCGCAGTCAAGGTCTCTGTGCTTCCACGTCTCCAGAGCTATAGGGTGAGAGTGGCAATGGCAGGCACAGCGGCCTCCCTCACTGCTGACTCCTCCTCTGACGCTCGCGGGAACTATTTTCACTTGAGTAGGGCTTGGGAAAAAAGGTAGAAGGGCATCTATTGGGAATGTTTACCATCCTTCCTATGACTTTTCAGGTCAGTTGCTCAATACAGTTTGATTATCACGAGCTGTGATATGGTATTTCCTTTTTTTGTTTGCTGTATTTGAGAATAGGAAACATGGAAGGTAGTAGTAGAGAGTGCTTCCACTTAGCACCTAAAGCCTGAGTATTCCTGACAACTTCAATGGCAGAAAATGAAAAGCTGCTTAAAAACTCAGCTAACTTAGATGCCAGAATGGGGAATTCCATTTAGTTTGTCCTTTAAGATAACTATTTTATAGCAGCCATTTGCCGTTTCTCTTAAATTAAAAACTAGGCAAGGTGACTCTGGAAGCCACTAGTATATTCAAACACAAGTGTGTTTTTGTGGTTAATACAACAGCTGGGGTAGGTTTATCAAACCAAGAAACAGCTCAAGAATGAAGTATGAGGGCTTTTTTTCAGTTTAGCCCGACAGAGATGTCAGCTCTTAAAAAGTCTCCATATTGTAATACCTAAATACCTAAATGTATTTGTTCATTGAATAATAGAGAAAGGAAGTTTCATTAGGATTTTAGTTTCTAAGTAGTGCTGTTTTTATGCAGGAGTCTAAATGACAAAGTCTACAGAGGAACAAATTCTTGCATCTCCAAAGTCCAGGAAAAAGGCAGACATAACACAGACAACTTCCCAATAGTCAGTTTAGCTCTAGCATTTCTTTTGTGATCACTTTTTCAAAGGATACAGCACTTATGAAAGGTGGCTATCACCACTTGACACCAAGCTTTATTTATAAGGTGAAGAGGGAAGGCCTCTATATTCCAACATGCAACCAAACAAAGAAAAGAAGACTGAAAGGCATGTCTTCCTGTACACAGACATGAACAAAATAGATCAACATAAAGTTCACATAAACTTTACCATAAAGTTTTCATGATGGGGGTGCAGGGAAGAGTAAGAAAATACAGATGACAATAAATAAACCAGAAAACCAGAGGGGGGAAAAGAAAAGAAACTCAAAGGGAAATAAGGAGAGCTGGGGAACAAGTGTGCAGGGGTGGGGAGGGGGAGTAATTTTGCTATTTTAAAGAAAATAGCTAAAGCCTTGCTGAAGAGGTGACCTCTGAGCTGAGACTTCAACCATGTACAAGAGCAATCCAAGCAGATGTCTCGAGAAACAGGATTACAGAGGGAAGGAAGAACAAATGCAAAGGACCCAAGGCTGTGTGTGCATCTGAGAAAACAGCAAGGAAGGGGGTACAGCTCGAGTGGTCTGAGTAAAGGAAAAGAGCAGTAGGACGTGAGGCCATCACTCACCTTCACACACAACCTCCATTCACTAAGTTCCAAGTTCTCTCTGAGTCAGAAAACACGCAGAATTTCTACTCTTTGCCCTACAATTTCTTGAAGTCGCAAGGGTTGGGTGTTATCTCATTACAGTGATCAATAACATCATTTTGTAAGATTTGAAACTAATCACTTGCCACTAGACACTAAATAGCTTGGGTCACATTCTCAATTTTCTCCAAAGAGAAAGTGTTCACTGAAACCAACCCTTATGGCTAGTCTCCTAAGTCTCAACACACAGACACACACGAACACCCTGCAACCCAGAGAGAATGGGCAACTCTACTCAGGTGCTGTGTGCATCATTTCGATATACATTTCACCAAGTGACTAGAAGACAGGGAGAGAATGTTAGAGATGTATGTTAAGGCTTTGCAGTCAAAATTCCATACATAATACCAAGTGGAAATATTAAACAACCCACATACATCATCTGGAAGACTGTTTCCTGGATTTACCCCTATAGAAGTTACGGAATTTAGGATGACAACACTGTTCATTGGTTGGTTGGCTGTCAAGTCACTCAGTCATGTCCGACTCTTTGCAACTCCATGAACTGTAGCCCACCGGGCTCCTCTGGTCACCAGATTTTCCAGGCAAGAATACTGGAGTAGGTTGCCATTCCCTTCTCCAGGGGATCTTCCCAACCCAGGGATCGAATCCAGGTCTCCCACTTTGAAGGCAGATGCTTTACCAGCTGAGCCACAAGGGAAGCCCACACTGTTCATTACTTTGGTTAAATTTCCCACAGAAAATATAAACTAACTCTCGGATTAGATTTTTAAAGGATGTTCACATTAGAACTTCCCCAAACAAACAGGTATTGAATATGACATAGCTCTCCCTCTTAAAACCATTCCAGGTAATCTTGCCTCCTTCCTGGAATATTTTCCTCCTGTCCTTCCTTCATTGACATCAATGATATGCAAAGGAAGGGGTTCCCCTGGAGCATGCATCAGAAAGGTGAGGTATTTATCAGGTCACCCCCCAAAGTACTACTACGTTAAGCCTAAGTCACATTCTTACAGTATTAGTATTAATATGTTGGGAAGGGGAAGGGATAGTTGAGAACCACTAATCCAAATCCTTTGAAAGTGAAAGTTACTGCTCAGTCATGCCTGACTCTTGACGACCTCGTGGACTGCAGTCTGCCAGGCTCATCTGTCCATGGGATTTCCCAGGCAAGAATACTGGAGAGGGTAGCCATTCCCTTCTCCAGGGGATCTTCTCAACCCAGGGATCGAATCTGGGTTTCCCACATTGCAGGCAGATTCTTTACTGTGTGAGCTACCAGAGAAGCCCTTAAATCCTTTCAGTTCAGTTCAGTTCAGTCCAGTCGCTCAGTCGTGTCTGACTCTTTGCGACCCCGTGAATCGCGGCACACCAGGCCTCCCTGTCCATCACCAACTCCCGGAGTTCACTCAGACTCACGTCCATCGAGTCAGTGATGCCATCCAGCCATCTCATCCTCTGTCGTCCCCTTCTCCTCCTGCCCCCAATCCCTCCCAGCATCAGAGTCTAGGTCCAGCTAAAATCTCACTTCCTCTATGGGGCTTCTAAAGCCTACCTCAGGTTCAAAAGAATAGTCTGTAAAAATAAAAAGCTTATTTTAGCTTTTTACCTTTTTTACACCCGCCACTTTCCCTTAAGAGGAGTGGGTTTTGTCCAACAAAAAGGACTTGAATTCCAACACACCGTCATAAGAAGAAAATCTGTTGCGTATAAGGTAAACTTCCATTATAAGAAATGTCTGTTTCCACAGAGAAATTTTAAATTTTCTCCTGACAAGGAAGAGGTAGGGGAAATGTTTATCATCACAGCGCTCAGACTCTAACAAGTGTAATTCTCTTACTATTTTCAAATCTGAATTATCTGGAGTCGGCTAGCACCTAAACTCTAAGCCTATCCATTAAAGTCATAAACTTATTTTTATTTACTTTAGCCAAGAATAACTGTATAAAATTAGATCTCTCCTGCTTTACAACTAGATATTTTTTCTGGCATTTGCGATCTAAAGTCATTTTTCTTGGGACTATAATCTAGCTCACAAACAGATCACAGAATTTTACATCTCTCAGGGATCCCAGATAACACTTTTCAGATGAGGAAAAAGCTTCAGGGAGGTCAAATTACTTGTCTAAAGTCACACAGCCAGCCACAGTTCACTTAACTTCAATGAGATATACTTTTGGGATAAATTTTATTAAATGAAAATGAAAGCTATGAAATGTTTATTGTATGTGTTACCTTTGGATTTTAGACACTGCTGGCTTTAACATGGATTCTTCTCAAACACTAAACTTCTAATACACACAAAGTAATCTACTTCTTACAAAACACCAGCTGGAAACAGACTGAAATTTAATAGCAATTTCCTGTGCTACCAGAAAGTAAGTTCAATTTGCACTCTTCTTATTCGGCATGAATACAGCAGAGGCTAGCCTCGCTAACCCCAGGGTGTCCAAAAGGGCAAATTCTTTTAATCTTCTCATGTAAGCCAAATCGAGAGTATTTTAGTAAGTATTACATACAACTTCTATATACAGATATAACAAGTAAAACGTCTTCTTGCCTTTATATACCATTCCCCAAATGGTATATAAATAGTATGGTTTTTAGAATAGTATGGTTAACTCCAAACAGGTTCATCTAAAAAAATTTTAAAGGGTTAGTAAACCTGTACTACAAGCTTCTGTGTCACATGCAAAAGCTATCTTCAATCTGAGAATAACATGGATGATTGGGATAAAGTTCCAAGCCCAGAAGAATATCACCTTTAACCATTAACCTTTAAGTAAACTGTTGGCAATGGTTTTCACTGAAGAATAATGAAATTCAATTCTACATTTTGATCTTTAAACACATTTAACTCAGACTATTATCTAAGAAAGTGTATATACGTGCTAAATAATTTTTAAAAACCAAGTCTCCTTCCCATCCCTAACCCGTTTCCCAGGTCCTCTTCTCAGAGGCAATCACTGTTACCTATCCAAAGATAGAGGGGTCTATGTGTACCAAAAAAAGGGTGTGCATGTATGTGTGCCTATTTGAAAATATATTTTTAAAGAACCATCACTTCTTTTCAAATATACTTACAGAATGACAGAATACTGAAGACACCATAATCTTTAATACAGTGCTTTAATATAGTGCTTCACAGTTTCCAAAGTGTTTACAAGGATATCAGCTTATTGATTTTCAAAACTAACAGTTATTGATAAACATGTTCAAACTTCAAAGAATCTAATCAAGTCATTTAATATAGCCAGCTCACTTAGGAAAATGATATTCAAGGCGACACCAAATGAAAGTTGTGTACTTAAAAAACAAAAAAGCAACAAACTCCCAAGGAGATTTTACTATCTGCTCTTGGTAACATATTCCAGCCTCTCAGATCTACAGCCAATAACTTGGTATTTTAAAAATTTGAACTGGCATCAACATCATGAAAACATTTCAGAATTATATAATACATGTATTTTTAAATTAGTTTCTCTACTTCAGCCTGCTGCTGCTAAGTCTCTTCAGTTGTGTCCAACTCTGTGCGACCCCATAGACGGCAGCCCACCAGGCTCCCCCGTCCCTGGGATTCTCCAGGCAAGAACACTGGAGTGGGTTGCCATTTCCTTCTCCAATGCATGAAAGCGAAAAGTGAAAGTGAAGTCGCTCAGTCGTGCCCGACTTTAGCGACCTCATGGACTGCAGCCCCCCAGGCTCCTCCGTCCATGGGATTTTCCAGGCAAGAGCACTGGAGTGGGGGGCCACTGCCTTTGTCACTACTTCAGCCTACTATCGCCAATATATCTGAACAGGAAAGCCATGCTCTATTTCTTACCTATTCCCACCACATCCACAATATATGGAAGTGATTTTACTAGGGTCTCGTTTCATGTAACAGGAGAGCAGCATCCATCAGTCTTCTTATTTTGGTTATGTAATGTATCAGAATGACCTTATAATGCTGATGACACTACTACCTCATTTAAGCCTCAAAAATACAAACATAAACCACTATATTTCCAAGTATGAAACTAGTTGATGTCTGAAGTAACTTAGAGAAAATTGAATTTTAAAAGCATGAAAAAGAGAGGTACACATTCCCATTACTTAAAAGCATCCATCTGGTACTGACTCCCACGCTTATACATAAAATACTACTTTGCTGTACCGATATAGTATTTATCATTCAGTTCAGTTCAGTTCAGTTCAGTCGCTCAGTTGTGTCCGACTCTTTGCAACCCCATGGACTGCAGCAAGGCAGGCCTCCCTGTCTATCACTGACTCCTAGAGTTTACCCAAACTCATGTCCGTTGAGTCGGTGATGCTATTCAACCATCTCATCCTCTGTCATCCCCTTCTCTTCCCACCTACAATTTTTAGAAGGGTTCAAAATATTTTCTTTCTAATTTTGGTAAAAATACATAAAATTTACCACTGTAGCCATAAAATACTTTTATAAGATCTTAATTATTTAAAATGGAAATGAGAATCCTTATTTCTTATACATGCATATAATGATTAAATTAATCATGTGCATTATCAGAGGTCACAAACCCAGAAAGCAGGCAGAAATTCAAAGGAAACTATATTTGAGAATATAACAGTTTTTTATTAAGAATTCAGATTATGATCAACACTTCTCTAAATGTTAAGTTTCTTAAGCTAGTACCAAACTGACACCAAATAACAGGGCAGTCTCAAATGTAGGAAGGGCAAGAATAAAATTCTTAGACAAAAATACTTTCAAGTGCTCTACAAGTCTGAATTAAATAACTTCAATAAATAAGTCAACAGATGAACTGGGGGGAAAAAAGTCCCATATCTCCTATTTCTCAGCCATTAATCTCTTCACAGGGCAACCCAGAATTAACTGGTATGATTTTTATATTCTGTGTTTTTTGTCATATGAAAAATTTTAATATAGCCAAAGAAAGATCTCCAACTGAGTAGGAAAGAAGTGTGGTATGAATGAAAAAGAATCAAATCATCTTTGATGTACTATTATTTTAATTATCTTTTATATAGAAAGTACATTCTATGTGGCTTTACTTGTCCTAAAGGAAGTAAGCCTCCTGTGTAAATGTGGAAATAAACATGAACCTCAAACAAAGTTCAAGCTATTATTTCAGAACAAACATTATCCTGCATTTTAGAAAGGTCAGAACATATATGTTCACATTTTCTTACATATACATAAACAAAAAGTGGAAGGCTAAACAAGAAACTGGTTACCCATAGGTAACCAGGAAGCAGGAATTTGAAAGAGTTGAAAAGACATGGAAGCAAGAGTTCACAATTATATAATTTTTATTTGTGAATCACAGGAATGATTGTCATTAAAAAATAAAAGTATATTTTTCTTACTGAAACAATCATAAAGCTATTTTCTCAAAGCCTCCTCAGCATTTATCATATTTTCTAAATCTTGCTGAAACAATCTTAAAGCTATTTTCTTAAAGCCTCCTCAGTATTTATCATACCTTCTAAAAACCTAAAGTTTCTGAAATAGAAAAGAGTGATTTTCCATTACCCATGTAAAGTGGGGCGGGGCGGGGGGGACGACAACACAGCCAGAATGAGCTAAAATAAGACTGTCTGAATGTTTAATTCATTGTATTAACATTATTAAACATTATTATAGAAACTAAATAGTAAATTCTTCTCCTTAATAGACATTTTTAAACAGGCAGCATAGTTCATAACGTTTCATTGTAAGTACATGCAGTTAAGCCTCAATTACATTTAATATGGCTTTATTAAATCAACTATCTTACTCAAATCAATATGTTTCTCTGGCCAAATAACATTAACTTTGTAGAAGACACTTACCAAGTGTGACTGATAAACCCTTTCAAACATTAATTTCAGCCCTATGGGGTTGCTCCAAAGAAATTACCTAAGTTATTTACTATACTGTTTTCTATACGCATGGAGAGATATGACAGATCATGAAAGGAGACCAATCAACACGCCAGAAATCTAGGGAGGCAGGTAGTGTGTGGAAACGGAATGGGCTTGGAGTTAGACCTAAGTTGAACCTGACACTCTATCTCTGGCTGATCCTGGGAAAATGAATTTCTCTGAACCTGTTTCTTAAATGGCAAAATGAAGTTGGTATCATCTAAGCTGAAGTATCATTAAGAGAATTAAATGTCAAGTCCAAATTAGCAAGTTTCAGACTGTTTCAGCTGGCTCATGAAGAGGACTTAGGGGAGGAAAAGAAAAGCTTTCCTTAGTATTTTTGAAGTTACATGTGAGAAAACTTTAAAGGAAGAAAATAATCTAAAATGGCAAAGGAAAGGAACTAGAAGGAAAAGAAAAATAACTTGTCTGAGGCAGGTAACTGGGATCTGGTCAAAGAGGACAACTGAGCGTGTCTCTTTTTAATGAAGTTTTTACTTCATCTATTTAATTTACTCCCTCCTTTTTTACTTAGTTCAGATGTCAATATCCATTAGCCTGGAGGAATCATGTTAATATTCTAGGGCAAACATCCAGTGTAAGTAAACATGACTACCAAAGGTAAAAAGTATCTAAATTAGATACTGGGTTTGAAATCACTGCAAACATGTATAAATATTTTCTTTCAACAAATTCCCAATAAAATTTAAAGACGATCATCTGAGTATTTCTTGTCAAGACAGGAAATTGCTTTTTAAAATGAGATCATTCTAAGACAAATCTACATTTATGGAAGATTATTCCTTATTGGAAAAAACACTTGTTCCTAAAGTTGGAATCATATGAAACTATCATTTTTCAACTGTTTTGGATCTGCAAATAGCCAATTTCACTTCGAGTGTTCAATGTGTGCTAGAAATACCATGCACTGGGGTACAACAGGGCCTCTGTTTTCAGGTAATGTGGGTTTAGCTAAAAAGACAGAATAGAGGCACTGTGTATTCACTGTAGTTTTAAAAAAAGTTTTTTTGACATAGCCTTTCAGTTTCTACTCCATATTTCAGGGCCATACAGAAACAAGAATATTTATTTTTTCAATTCATTACTGCATTTTTTCAATTATTACTATGTTAAGGATAGAAAACAAAATTCCGTAGATTTGGTCCTCACTATCCAGTTTAGGACCCAGAAACCACGTTAAAATGGAAAAGGATGTTAGAAAAAAGAACTCAAAGAGGTTATCTCTTGTATAATTTATATATATTTTCTAGTATATAATTTGTACCTTTTATTTCTTCATGTTATAGAGAAGATGTGCTCCTAGCTCCCCTAAGAACATTTTTTTCCCCCTGTAATTCATGGTCAAGAGTATAGTACAGAGTGAAATGAATATTAAACGTTCACAAAATAATTGGGAGAGAAACACTGACAGCAAAATACCTAGAGAGCAGTTACTCCCTAATTAGAAACTTATCCCCTAGTTCTCAATTGTTTCAAAAACTCTTATGCAGAAATGTCAGTGCTCTGACAATCTACACATCTTCTGCTTTTTAGTTGTACTATATATCTGAAAACAGGTGGTTCTGAAAGTTCACATGAAGGAGATACAAAAATGACTCTTTTTATTGTTAGGGAGAAATGTTGAGGCTTCCCGTTTCCTCACTCCCATCATACATACACTTGGAATGAGGACATGGGAAGCAAGCAAAATTTATTCTATAATAATACTCCAAAAAAGTCCTTGTTCAGCTTGGAGATCCAAGAAAAAAGATGACTTTTGACAAAGGGATGGAGGCGAGAGCCTTGCTCATTTCTGCTTGAATGCACACACCTTACACTGAGGTCACCTGTGAGGAACTAAAGGTTTCCCCTTGAGATAGTAATGCTTTTCAGGATTTAACAATTCTGACTAACCAGTGACGGAGTGCAGAATACCTACTGATTTACTATTTGCTTTAGCTTTTGTCTGGACAGAGGCGCTTATAGTGCATAGGGTTGCACAAAGTCAGACATGACTGAAGTGATGTAGCACGCAGGCACGAGGAGGATGGACTGACACAAATCCAGCCACCCAACTGCTACATTTTTCAAAAACAGCTTTTCAAACAGAATGGTTTTTGAAATAAGCTCAACTCTTAGCACACCTCTCTCCTCACTAGTTTCTGCACTGACTTAAGAGAGCTCCATAAACGGGTGAGCAGAGGGCTGGCCACTGCCAAGTGTGATCCATAAAACCAGCAGCCCCTCTTCTCAGAGAGCTTCTTTTTTTTTATTTTTCAATTTGATTTTCTCGGATTAAAATAAGTTTTCCCCGAAAGCTGCACACATGAAATGTGTTTTGCCACTACAACTCAGTAAAAATTGATTCCTGAGCCTTCCAGTGACTGCCTGTCACCTGCTCCTTAAACGAAGGAGTATGTGAGTTTCTTAATACCAGCACTCACCGTCAGGTCGTCATGCTGCTCACACTTACCGAACTATTTTCTGGGAGCTTTCCCCAGTTTGACATTAATTTTTGTATGAAAGCACTGATTTCACAGACCAATAAGGTTTTCTCATTTCGGTCAAGAGCAGCTACATGAACTGCTAATTAAACATGGGCACTTTTTACCCACTATGCTCTCTCTCCCCGCACACACTCTAGAAACCCTAAGTGAGAAGCGGACTACAGCTTCCTCCAGATTCACAGATGACAGCTCCCCTTTCGAGGGAGCAAAATCTGGGGCTCCCAGGGCAGTCAGTCTTCAACCTTTGTGTGTGTCTGAGGAAAGAACAAAAGGCAGCGCTTCCTCCCCCAGCCCCTCCTCAGCTCGGAGGAGGCAGGCTTGACAGAAGAACCGTGCAGGGGGACAAGGAGAGCACGCCGGGCCGGCGCGGGCTCCCCTCCGCACGCACACCAGCTCCCCGCGCTACCCACCTTGGAGAGCTGCCTCCTGAGGCTGAAGCGCTGGACCATGGTCACCCTGAGGACTCTTCACACAAAGAGACCCACCAAGGGAAGGGCTTTTTCCGAGGCCGCCTCTTGCAAAAGTCGGTGGCAAAACATCTTGCAGGCGAGCACGGGAGCCGGAGGAACGCGCCCGGGAGACTCAGCAAACTTGGAAGCCCTTCATTGTTCTAGGGGAGACAGGGCAGAGCCCACGTCGGAGGGGGAGGGCGGGATCCCGGCTCTGCGAGCGCGAGCACTTCCTGTGAGTCAGCCGAGAGGGGTCCGGGCAGAAGGACCACCCCTTCCCTTCCCACCAGATCGCCGGCCGGCGGCCAGGGGAGCCGCCCGCCGCGGTGCCACCTGAGAGCCGGGACGACCTGGCTCTCGCGCGGGAGGGGGCGCGGCGGCTGGGGGCGGCAGGCACCGCTCTGCCTGCAGGCGCCGGGTCGCCGGCGCCGCCCCGGGGCCTCCCAGGGGCGGGGGTCCGCGGCCCCGACAGCACCCCCTGCTCAGGCTCCGCCGCAGGTCGGCTGCAGGGCGAAACCCTGGGAGACGAGCCCCGCTCGGAGGAGAGGAGGAGTCTCTCCCGGCGGCTCGGCTCGGCAGGCAGCCGTCCGGCTTTGTCTAAGCGAAGGGCCAAGCCTTTCCTCTTACTCACGGGGAGGGGCCCGGGGCAGGAATGTCAGGTGCGGGGCGACTTCAGCTTCGTCACGAAGTTACAACCACCTAAGCCTGTCTCCTGGGATGCTCGCCCTCTCTCATTAGAACAAGGTAGTAACTTTAATAACACGTCTACACACACAAAAGGACCAGCTCAGGCTGAATTAATGAAGGTAGAAAGGTATGAAAAAAACGGCAATGGTGAGGGCAGTGCAAAGATTTAAAAAATCCATGTGTATTTTGCTGTCATTTGCTGGTCTCCTCCTATCTATTGGGTTCTGCTTCCAGACGGCCGATGGGAGGATACAGCGTCATTTTAATGAAACTTTCCACACCATATGCGCCTCTGAATGACTTCTGAATGAATTTAATAACTGACCAAGGCAGAATTTGGGGGCATATATTAATTTTTCCCTGAGCCTGTGACTCTCAATTCCCTGTCACACATGAACACCTGTTAGGCTACATAAAGCCTTTGTGTAATGAACCTACTATGTGAGGTTGTTGTGTTGACCATGTCACATCTATCATCCCATTGACTTCTCAAACAACTCTGTGAAATAGGTACTAAAATCCAACTATGATAAGTAAAGTAGGGATATTCTCTCTAAAAATGTCAATATTATTATGAGTAAACCATATAGTATTTCTAAATTTATTTTCTTCAAATGAGAAAAATGAAAAACGAGTTTGAAAAGATCTTCATGCAATGGATATTCTCAACTGTGCCTGTATCACACACCACTGTTTCTACTTATCAGCAAATATGATGAACACCTTTTTAAAATTCATCTAAAATATGACACATTTCAGAGTACCTTAGGAAGTGTAGAAAAGATATACCAAATCAAAAAAATATCAGGCTGCCAAGGCTCCCACAAATTTCTCTAACCAAAATGCATACATAAAAAGTTTATTCTACAAACTCTGAATAGAAATGGATTGCACATATTTAACTGAACTTTTTTTGTGTAACTCCAAAGCTTAAAAAAAACTATTAGATCAACAGCTCTGACTGAAAGTGAAGCCTTCTTCGTATCTAGGTTCAGAGTATGCAATGCAACCTAATATTTAAACTAACTGATTGAAATTTAATTCCAAGTGGAAAGTAGGCTGACAAAGAACTTGAGTTCTGTGTGTTTTGTTTTTAAAAGAGTGCCACTACCTCCACTTTTTTCCTACAAAGAGAGAAACCAAGTATTCCGCAAACTTCTCCAGGGAAAGCAGAATTAATCCCAAACAGGGATTAAACCCACACTCCTGGCAGTGAAAGCACGGACTTCTAACTACTGGACTGCCAGGGAATTCCCAAGATACAGTATCTTTAAACATGAGGTATTTCTGATAAAAGCAACTAGAATCCCAGATCACTGCTGTAAGATTCTTGCTAACCCCACCTCGACAAAAAATAAAAAGAGTAAACAGGAAAAAGAATTAGAAAAAAATGTCAAAAGTATACAAACTTAAGTACACATTAAATATCAATCATAACTGAAAAAGGTATACATCCTCAAAGTGCCAGACACACATGTACTAAGTCACTTCAGCTGTGTCCAACTCTTTGCAGCCCTAGGCACTGAAGCCTGCCAGGCTTCTCTGTCCATGGAGTCTCCAGGCAAGAATACTGGAGTGGGCTGCTGCGCCCTCCTCCAGGGGATCTTTGACCCAGGGATTGAACCTGCATCTCTTATGTCTCCTGCATTGGCAGGTAGGTTCTTTACCACCAGGGCCACCTGGGAAGCCCATAAGACTTAAAAAGGATGATGTCTCCATTCTAGGAGGAACCTACTTATTTTTTACCTATTAAAATAAAGATAAATCTCTAATTGTTTAAAATGCAATAAAGCCTGTTAAATATAATTTGAATGCATGACTGCAATTCATTCCTTGATAAAACGATTAAAAAAAAAACCCACCTGAAAAAAGATCCTCAAGGTGAGCTGTTAGGGGAAAGATTAGAATCTCTAAATGTGATATATTTTGAGGCATCTCACAGCTTTGTGGATGAAAGTGGGAGACCAAGATCAAAAGCATTAGAACTGGGACTAGAATCCCAAATACTCAGATTTCACACCACCACTCTTCCCATTACATCATGCTTCCTATTTTTAGTAATTTAGAATGCACTTTACAAAGAGCATCACAGAAGATATGTAGTAAACTTTTGTTGCAAACTGTATAATTACTCCATTTTAAAATTTGAACCTTTATACTTTGCTATGAGGGAGTCTCCCTATAGCCTGGCGCACCTGAAGTAATATGCTTATAGTTCCTCCCCTTATCTTGCTGGCGTCCAATGTAACAGAGTTCTATTAAATAAATCTTATTGTTCAAACATTATTGTGGGTTTTAACCAGCTTCCTGTGATAACCCAGTAGAAGTAATTGCACAGTGCCAGCTACCAGTCAATCCATAAAACTGTAAGACAGGCTTTCATTATGCGGCACCGTGTCATTGCAGAAAGCCCCTCTCATTCAGGCCAAACAAGCATTAATGCCACCAGACAGTACAGAAGGAAACTTTCCCTTTACTTAAGGAGGTTCACAATCCATTGAGGAAACACAGAAAACTTAAAACAACTGTCATTAATGCGGCAGGTGCTATAATATAGGGACAGTGGTGGCACAAAGAAGGGACAGATCAACTTTCCAGGGGACGGAGAAACTCGGAAAGCAGGAGTCTTTCAGGGTGGGTAGAAATTCTGCAAGTGGACAAGAAAGAGGAAGGGCATTCCAGGCAGTAGAAAAAACACAAGGTAAAAACACAGAGGGATAAATCAAGCAGTAAGTAAAATTCAGTTTTTCCAAACTAACAACACACTGTGTTGTAAGTCATAATAGTTTCCACAATACTTTTTCTTTGTGGAATGGAATGGGAATTATAACAAAATTCATGTATTCTTTCTTTCTAAATTGTATGTTTGTTAATTATTTTGCTATAAATTGCCCAAACAGGAATACCCTCTCATTAACAAATAATAATCTGACAGGTTCTCTCTTTACACAAGTTATGATTGTTTTAGCCATTGTTTGCCTTTAAAGCAAGGAGAAAGAAAAATCTATTTGCAAAAAGTTTAGTAAATAACTTCACTTGCTGGATTTCCTATGGCAGTTCAGGCCCCTTGAATGATATTTCTGTCTTGCAGGAAGAATTTCTTTTGGGAATCCCAAAATACATAACAATACAAAAACCATATTTTATCTACCTAAGGACTGCTTAAGTACCGTATGGAGTTATTTGCAAAGGTTCCAGCCACTGTCAATACAAACAACCCTGAAAGTAGTATACTTTATTCGGTAGTAAGATATTAACTGATACTGATGATAAAAATAATTTTGAACACCTAACATATTTAATACCATAACTAACTCATTGTGACAGCTGATATAAAGGGCAGCCAACCGTGCCAAATTAACATATTTATTTTCATGAACTGGACATGGCTCTTTTAAATATGCTAAATTAAGGTTGCCCCCTTTTACATCAGCAACATTTGGGAATCTATGATTATTTTTCCCTGTAAACCCATGCCGTGCGTCACCTGCAGTGAATACATGGCAAGGGAGAGGGAGACAAGCAGAGAGAGAAGAGAGGGGGAGGAGGCCTAGAGTGGACCTGCTAAGTACCAAACAACAACGTGACTGCTGTTGGCTCTTTTGCTGAGAACACGCAGCAAGATTATCTATTTGAAATATGTAAACGCTATAAAATCACGTTCTTAGAACGGCTTACAAGGTGTTTCCTGTGCTGGTCCCCGCACTCTCTCCAGACCTCTCGCATGACCTTCAGCTTCGCTCCCAAGCTCTGCTGATACTTCTGTCCCTTCAGGAAAGCCTTCTCTGTCAGCCTCCATGACCCGCTTCTCCACCCTGCTGATTCCTCCTCATACACTGTCATTTCCTTGTCTGTATCCCCCTCATCAAAACATAAGCTTCTTAGGGCAAGGAACTCTGGCACCTGCTAGGCCAACTATTTATTAAATATCAATGTTTACTGAATGAGTGACTTAAAAATATAAGGCAATGCTTAACAGCTCTATAAAACTTCAAAAGTTTCTAAGACATTTTGGACTTCCTTCTTTCTTCCTCAATCATCTCCCTTACTCTTAAACTCCCTGATTTTTCCATTTAATTCTTCTTGTTCTCCTATTTCACTTTGTGATTATTAATTTTATTAATTATCTGTCAATTACTTACCTCCCACTTATGACTCTCTATAATTTAACATTTTCCAATAAAATGCTTCTTGTAAAAATTCAGAAAATATGGTAAAATATAAAGAAAACTTGTGAATAATATCACCATACAGAGGGAACCACTAATAGTGTTTGATAAATTTTCATTTGGACTTTTTATTTTTAATTCTGCAAATGATTTATAAATACTTAACTGTTGTAACCACTATTATCAATTTATCCTTTTTTTTTTTTACTATGAATTTATATACTGTGTACTTATATAAAAATACACAGTATTATATGCATGCTAGCTTGCTTTGTTTTTAACCCAACTAATATCATACCATACATATTATTTGAAACTTCTTTTGCTGTGGTCTGAATGTTGATGTCCCCCCAAAATTCTTAGGTTGAAATCCTAAAACCCAGTGTGATTGTATTAGAAAGCAGGGCATTTGAGATACACTACAGTCAGCAGGTGGGACCAGTGCTCTTATAAGAGAGACCCCAGACTCTCTAATTCCTTCCAAATGTGAGGATACAACGAGAAGTCTGTGGCCCAGAAGAGGGTCCTCACCCAGCCACACAGGCACACAGATCTTGAATGGCTAGCATATGAACTGTGTGAAATAAACCCTGGTGTCTATAAACTTTTCAGTCTGTGATACGTGGTTACAGCAACCCAAATAAGCTAAGCTATCTGTTTTTAACAGATATCTGTTAAAACAGATAGCTATCTGTTTTAAAAATTCAATTTACTTAGAAAATTCTGACAGCACATATGGATCTCCACTATTTAATTCCTATACTGTATTTCACAGTATAGATGGAAGAATTTATTTGTGCATTTTCTTGATAACCATTTAGATTATTTCCACATTTCTGCTAGTTCAAACATACGGGTCTACTCAGGCCTGCTGTCGGATGTGTGATTTCCCCCCCACCCCCTCCAGGTAAGACATTAAGATAAGATCCTAGCTACTGAAGGTCCAACTCAAACTCATTTTTTTTGGAAGCCACTCCTGTTCACTTAAGTTCACTATCATTTCTGCTTCTGCATAGCTCATAGTGATGGTTCTTATGCTTTTATATTTTGTGTGTTGACGTTGTATTGTTATATAGATTTTTATGTATTAAGGTTGCCTTTCATCAAATTAAAAATAAGGACCTTGGAGGATTACGTCTCATCTTTTCTGTATCCCAATTGCATAGTACCTTATACATGAGTGAGTGAGTGAAGTCGCTCAGTCGTATCCGACTCTTTGCGACCCCGTGGACCGTAGTCTACCAGGCTTCTCCGTCCATGGGATTCTCCAGGCAAGAATACTGGAGTGGGTTACCATTTCCTTCTCCAGGGGATCTTCCTGACCCAGGGATCAAACCCAGGTCTCCCGCACTGGAGGCAGACGCTTTAACCTCTGAGCCAGCAGGGAAGCCTGCACCTTATACATAGTAGACTGTATTAGGCATGGTAGCCTGTGACTGTGTGGATCACAACAAACCGTGTAAAATTCTTAAAGAGATGGGAATACCAGACCACCCGACCTGTCTCTTGAGAAATCTGTATGCAGGTCAAGAAGCAACAGTTAGAACTGGATATGGAACAACAGACTGGTTCCAAATCAGAAAAGGAAAATTACATCAAGGCTGTACATTGTCACCCTGCTTATTTAACTTATATGCAGAGTACATCATGAGAAACGCTGGGCTAGAGGAAGCACAAGCTGGAATCAAGATTGCCAGGAGAAATATCAATAACCTCAGATATGCAGATGACACCACCCTTATGGCAGAAAGCGAGGAAGAACTAAAGAGCCTCTTGAGAAAGTGAAAGAGGAAAGTGAAAAGGTTGGGTTAAAACTCAACATTCAGAAAACGAAGATCATGGCATCTGGTCCCATCACTTCATGGCAAATAGATGGGGAAACAGTGGAAACTGGCAGAGTTTATTTTTTGGGGATCCAAAATCGTTGCAGATGGTGATTGCAGTCATGAAATTGAAAGATGCTTGCTCCTTGCAAGAAAAGCTATGACCAACCTAGACAGCATATTAAAAAGTAGAGATGTTACTTTGCCAACAAAGGTCCATCCAGTCCAAGCTATGGTTTTCCAGTAATCATGTATGGATGTGAGAGTTGGACTATAAAGAAAACTGAGTGCCAAAGAATTGATGCTTTTAAACTGTGGTGTTGGAGAAGACTCTTGAGAGTCCCTTGGACAGCAAGGAGATCCAATGACTCTATCTTAAAGGAAATCTGAAGGATGCTGAAGTTGAAACTCTAATATTTTGGCCACCTGATGGGAAAATTTAACTCATTTGAAAAGACCCTGATGGTGGGAAAGATTGAAGGAGGGAGGAGAGGAGGATGACAGGATGAGATGGTTGGATGGCATCACCGACTCAATGAACATGAATTTGAGTAAACTCAGGGAGTTAGTGAAAGACAGGGAAGCCTGGCGTGCTGCAGTCCATGGGATCACAAAGAGTCAGACATGACTGAGCGATTGAACTGAACACAGTAGACATTCAATAAATATTTGTCAAAAGCCCTGAAAACTTTAAAACAATACATGGTCTTATCTGATAGGCTTACTTTATTTCTTTATTCCAAAATAAAACATTAGACAGGCTAATATTGCTTTAGATTTCATCTTCTCCATTTGCAGATATGAACCTCACAAAGGACAAACAACCTTACTCAAGTCCAAAATATTCCATCTCTGATTCCCTTTTTCCCACCTGTCTTATAAAGAGAAACATTATTTGGCAGTATTTATACTTCAAAAAGTGATACTAGGGAGAGTGACGTCAGCAAAATGGCAGACTAGGAAATACTGGCCCTCCTTCCCTCACAGAGACATTGAGCTAACAACAATAGACAGACAAGAAGTTATAGCACCTGGGCCACCGTAAACCCAACATAAGATTTCAATGAAAGGGGTAGGAAAATGGTGGTGTTTGGCATTCTGCACTCATGCCACCTTCCCTGCAGAGCACGGTGTGGAGCAACCAGGGAGAAAACTGTCATGCCTGGACTCTTCCCTGGGAAACACAAACAAAACAGACCTCATGTCCAATTCTGGCTTGTCTGGAAACCGTCTAAGGGACGGGATAACTCTGAGCACTAAGAGAACTAGGAACCAGAGCTGCAAGACACTGTAAACAAGATGCAAGAGGCAGCTTGGAGCTGCAGTTCTGCAGGCAAAGCCCAGGGGGAGTTGAGATTAGACAAAGGCTTGAGAGGCTGGGATAGGTGATTTTTTCCAAATTTTTTCAAGTGCCTCAGCAAAAACCGACAAAGCATATAAAGAAACAAAGAGGCAGGGCCCAATTAAAGGAACAAAATTAAACTCCAGAAACAGACTCTAAAGAAAAAGATCTATGAGTTGACTGACAAAGAATTTTAAATAACTGTTGTAACAGTCATTTCAATACGTGGTATTGGAAACACTGGACAGTCACATGCAAAAGAATAAAATAAGACCACTAAGCCAAAATGGATTAACGACTTGAGCATAAGGCGTGAAACCATAAAACACCTAGAAGAAAACCTAAGTAGTAAGCTCCTTGACATCAGTCTTAGCGATGATTTCTTGGATTTGACACCAAGAGCAAAGGCACCAGAAGTAAAAATAAACAAATGAGAATACATCAAACTAAGAAGCTTCTACAAAGCAAAGGAAGCCGTCAACAAAATAGAAAGGCAGCCGAGCTAATGGGAAAAACATCTGCAAGGCATACACCGGAAAAGGGTGATACCCAAGATACATAGAGAGTGCACGCACCTTAACAACGAAAAGTCAAGCTGATGAAAAAATGGGCAGAGGGTGTGAACTGCTGTTGCTGCTGCTAAGTCGCTTCAGTCGTGTGCGACCCCATAGATGGCAGCCCACCAGGCTCCGCCGTCCCTGGGATTCTCCAGGCAAGAGTACTGGAGTGGGCTGCCACTGCCTTCTCCGGATGTGAACTGACATTTCTCCAAAGATGACAAAAGACAGCCAACAAGCTTATGAGAAGATGCTCAACATTACTAGTCATCAGGGAAATGCAATCAAAACCATAATGAGATATTGCCTCATACCTGAAAGGATGGTTACTATCAAAACAAAACCAAACCCAGAAAACAAGTGTTCAATTCACAACAGCTAAGAGGTAAAAGCAAACCAAAGATCTAGCAGATAAATGAATCAACAAAATGTGGTCTATACACACAAGGGAATATTATTCAGTCTTAAAAAAGAAGGAAATTCTGTCACATGCTGCAAGATGGATGAACCTTGAGGACATTATGCTTCGTGAAATGAACCAGTGAGAAAAAGACAGACACTGTATGACTCCCCTCACATGAGAAATCTAGAGTAGTCAGATTCCAACAGAAGGCACAACGGTGGTTACCAGTGGCAGAGGGGATGGAAGACAGGCAGAGTTTCTAAAATGGATAGAGAGTTTCTGATTTGCAAGATGAAATGGTTTGGAGCTCTATTTCAAAACAAAGTGAATATAATTACCACTACTAACTTGCGCATTTAAACAGCAAATTTTTTGAAAATGTGGGCCACATTGAGTGGCATGATCTCAGTGCCCAGCCAGAGACTGAATCCATGCCTCCTGCAATGGGAATGCAGAGTCTCAACCACTTGACTGCCAAGGAAGTCTCTTAAAATAGTATATTTTGTTACGCGCTTTTCCCCAAATTTTTAAAAAGTGACATGAGCTGTATTTCTGTCTATTTCCAAATATGCTCCTTGATTCAGCACTTTTGTTTCCTTAAGCCTCTCTCCTTTTCTTGCATTTAGGCATGAATATCAACCAACAGATGTCTTTTTTTCCCCAGAAAAAATGGAATATGCTCTAAATAAAAGGACATTCTCTCCAGACAGAAATGAAGAGTTTTGACAGTGACACATCACTGCAAGGCTTTACAGACCTAGTACCAAAAAAAAAGGCTTACTGCCAAGAATCCTTATAAATGGACAAGCAGCTACTCCTTTCTGATTTGTTCTTATAATATCTTATTACTCATATTCACACAATGTTAAAAAAGAACTCTTTAAAACGTAACTTCTTAGTCTTCATCTAAATTCTATTTCTCACAGGTGGCCTTTTGTAAAGGACAATAATTACATTAAAAATAACTACAACTCTAAATGAAATAATTATATCCTGAGGTTTTGTTCTCCCAAGTGGGGCCCCCACGCAATTGTTTACATTGCCCAGAACATGCTGAACCCGAACATTATCACAAGTCAGAGAGACAAAGGAGCAACTCCTCCCTCACAGGCCACAGAAACATCTCTAGCAGTGAAAAATGACAACACTCGTGAAAAGAAAAGACCCAAAGACCACATATGTACGGTCAACAAACCAAACAACAAGAGAAGGCTGCTGGGGATTCTTATGTCTTCCTGCTGAGAGGCCCGTCTTGGCGTTATGAAATGTCATTCTTTATCTTCAGCAATACCAAGTGCCTTAATGTCTAACCTGTCTGATATTATTATATATATTATATTATAACCTACCTGATATTAGCACAGTTTTAACAGTTTTCTTTTGGTTAGTGCTCACATTTTTTTCTGTCTTTTTACTTCCACCTTGCTATTTGTTTTAAATTTGTCCCATGTGTTCTTTATTCTTTTATTCTTCTTTTTACGAATCAAGCATTTTTCATATTTCATTTAATCTTGTCTATTAGTTTTTAATGCATTTTTGTGTTATTCTTTTAGTGGTACCATGTGAATTACAGGGTTACCAGGCTGCCTTAAGCACCTTCCAAACAATCCTCTCAAGTTCTTCTTGCTACGGTTGCATATTTCTACTATGTTTTAAGCCACACTGGCAGTCATATTATCATTTTAAAGTTCAATCTTTAACCAACCTAAGGAAATATACATGAAGGCTGTACACATAATGAGCAAAATTAAGTAATACTATTCCAGCTAAACTGATATTTGCTGAAATCCCCTACAGATTCGTGTAGCCTGGCAGCCAGGGACTCACGGAGTATGCTGTTAGTGTGCAAATTCACAGGCACTGTGTATCTAACTGGCACTCCATGGAATTTACAGCCTCCAGCCTCAGTAGCGTGGAGCTTTTAGAACACTGGAGGAACCCTGATGTAGCTCTAAGACACACAGGTACACTGACTAGGGACCTCAACTCTTTCTCTTACTTAGCCTGACATTATCATTTTATCTCATCCTTTCCTCCTACTGGAATGTTTCCAAAAACGCTATAGAACAAATTCCTACATTGGACAAAAAGGTTTGTTACCTAAACTATTAATCCTTCACCCAAATCAGGATTTGGAAAACTAAGCTTTAATATCTGAATTCAAATGTTAAAAAGATTATCCTGTCTATGACACTCTAGACCAATGAAAGGAGAACGAAGCTCACGTTTAGCTGTTTAGTAAGAAGAATCTGAGACAGACGATAACTGCAAAATTGCTACAGGAATGCTATTTTTAGTGGCTACAGGAAGAAACAAATGGATCCTAGTCTTTCCTACTGTACACGAGTGGCCCCCTAGGTTTCAAAAGGCTCTGTATGCGCTGAAAAATAGGCTAACCTGGATTACAACCAGTAGAAATGAAATTTTCGGTGATTTCTACTTTGAGGGCAAAGAAGACTTTAGAAGGCAAGTCTGTATCAAAGTCCCTCACATTTATATTGTAATAAAAGCTTCCTTAGAGAGGAATCAATGGACTAAACATATTTATCTTGGCTTTCTATTAAAATTGAAATAATAAACAGCATACAACCAGAAAGGCAGAGCAAACTTGAGAGGAGAGAGCAGCTATAGATAAGGATGTCAATAAAGCTCTCTGGGAGGTGAAGAACGATGGTCCAGTAATAAAGGACAGCTTTGGGGTTTCCTTCAGTCACATAAGTACTTGGCAGGGGAGTGGGTGGTGTGAAACAATCAACAAGAAGCAAGCCTATGTATGCCAAAAGTTTAGAAAGGTCAGGATTTAGAAGTATCAGAGGCTACTCTAAAGACAAGGGCCCTGGGTTGAGTCTGAAAACGGAAGGACTGAATATGAGTGTTCATAGTGAGCACTGAGCTCAGCAGCTCATTCTCCTACGGCACACGAAGGTGACCAGTCCAGGGGTTTATTTTCTGGGGAGCACTCAAACAAGGGACGAGAAGGATTGTTGACTGAGAGACTGTAAACTCTGAGAAATGGAATGAGGTACCACTCTGAGGACAGAAGGATAACACTGATAAATGAGAATTTCAGTCCTCTTCCTCCTAGTGTTCCAGCAAAAAAGGCAGCCAGGCTGATGACCACCACCACCATCCATCCACTAGCTAAGGCAAAAGTCTGAACAATTTGTCTGGAAAAGCTGACTGCAGAGCTGAAGAAAAGGGTCTTCAATAAAATGAGTCTCTGCCTAACCACTCTGTAGTAAAAAGCTATCACCTACAAGCTTTCACAAAGGAGAGCTTCCCACAGCATTTTAACGCCTCCCTCAAATATGAAGAAAGAGCCATGGATGACCAGACACTTGAGAAAACCCTGTAACCAAAAAGACGGAGACTAAAACACCCAGGAAAAAGGAAAACGGAAGGGCTCTGAAGAGAAGAGACAATATAGGGAGAAAAAGAACCCTGAGAAGCAGAAGAAAACAAAAGGGTATTATACAAAAGTATTCATAGAAGAAAAACAGGTCTTAGAAACTTTAAAACATGATAGAAATAAAATAATTTAAGAGAAGTATGGGAAAGTAAGTTTAAGGAAACTTCCCAGGAGTTAGGATAAAAGATAGAGGCGGGAAACAAAACAGAAGACCTGACCTGTGACTAAGCAGTGTAGGGGAGGGGGATAAGATGCACAGTACAGATGCGCCACAACTATATGCAGTAACGTGGAGCAACCTCAGGAAAACACATCTGCATAAAAAGCAATTCACAGAAGACTTATTGTTGCCATTCAGTTGCTCAGTCATGTATGACTCTTTGTGACCCCGTGGACTGCAGCATGCCAGGCTTCCCTGTCCTTCACTACCTCCCTGAGTTTACTCAAATTCATGTCCATTGAGTCGGTGATGCCATCCAACCATCTCGTCCTCTGTTGTCCCCTTCTCCTCCCACCTTCAATCTTTCCCAACATCAGGGTCTTTTCCAGTGAGTCAGCTCTTCTCATCAGGTCCCCGAAGTACTGGAGTTTCAGCTTTAGCATCATTCCTTCCAAAGAAATCCCAGGGCTGATCTCCTTCAGAATGGACTGGTTGGATCTCCCTGCAGTCCAAGGGACTCTCAAGAGTCTTCTCCAACCCCACAGTTCAAAAGCATTAATTCTTCGGTGCTCAGCTTTCTTTACGGTCCAATTTTCACATCCACACATAAGCACTGGAAAAACCACAGCTTTGACTAGACGGACCTTTGCCCGCAAAGTGATGTCTCTGCTTTTTAATACACTGACTAGGTTTGTCATAGCTTTCCTTCCAAGGAGCAAATGTCTTCTAATTTTACATAAGCTATAATATACCATTTTATAAAGCCCCAAAACAAATACAACTAAACAATGTCACATACATCATTTCAGACTCTGAGAACCTGAAAGATGGCAGCACATGAGTCTATGAAAACTCCTTCACAAAAAATGTACACGAGTTCCTTGGTTAAGGATTCAGTGGTAAGGACTCCATGCTGTCACTAGCAAGGGCCTGGGTTCGATCCCTGGTTGGGGAACTGAAATCTCACAAGCCGCACAGAGTGGCCAAAAACAATAAAGGTCAAATCACAGATTTGTAAGCAAGTAGAATGTTTTACACTTCTGTGTTACAAAGCAGAAGTCTGTGACTTTTAAATTCTTGGTTTCAACAATTCTCTAAAAGACTAAAGACATTAACACATACTGAAATAATATTAATTTTTTAAACATCATTTGTTCCTATAGCTTATTGTTGGCCTTAAGTCACAATTCAGTCTTCCTTTGTCAGAAGGCTTTTCAATGCTTCCAGCTGTGATTTCAAAAATGGTACTAGGACAATGCTGAATTGTGAAACCACAGACAGTGAATGATAAGAGAGGCAAAGTAACAGGAAGAAAAAAAATCACAAGGGTACAAAAGGAGAGAGAGAAAAGACAGTATCTATAGAAAAATATATATCTAAAATGTTCAAATTACACAAAAAAGAATGGTCTCTGTTATTTTTCATACTGAACATACGATTCTGTGATTATCAGTACACACGTCTACGTTGGTCTCGTGTCCATGGTTCCTAGATCATGGCTCTCGAGACTCTTGGAATTCCTCAAGGGTAGAGCATGGGGAGAACCTTGTTATTGTATTTAGTGTTTTGTCCTCAGATCCTGAAATAGCTTCAGAGTATAAAAGTGAAATGGGTGTCTTATTATTGATAACCCCTTGCAACTACATCTGAATTTCTGCTAACGAGGTAACTTTATATAAAGGTCCTAAGTAACCCATGCTTGGCGGGCGGCTAGTTGCCAGGGGAACCAAGCCATGTGATATCCCACCCAACCCAATCCCCACCCCGAGAAAGAAAGAGGGACTAGAGATTACTCTCAGTCACCAGAGGCCAAGTAAATAATCCAGTTGCCTGGGTAATGAAACTTCCATAAAAATCCCTGAGGACTGGGTCCGGAGAGCTTCCAGGTTGGTGAACACATGGAGGTGCTGGGAGAAAGCAGGGAAGCTCTAATCTCTTCCCTCATACTTTTCCCTTTGCACCTCTTCCATCCACCTGTTTCTGAGTTACATCCTTTAGCAATAAAGCTGTAGTGTCATAAGTAAAATATTTTCCCAAGTTCTCTGGGTCGTTCTGCTTAATAGTAAATTCATCATTCTTGAGGAGCAGCTTGTGGAAGGTGCTCTAGCCAGCCGGTCAGCAGCCCAGGGGACAACTGGACTCGGGACTGGCAGGAAAGGGGGATGGGAGGCAGCCTCACGGGAGTGAGCCCTTAGCCTGTGGGATCTGATGTGATCCTCACATAGCGTCAGAACTGCTTTAAACTGGAAGACACCCAGCTAGTGTTGCAGAGGACTGTGTGGAAGGAAAAAAAATCCCAGACCTTTGGTGACCAAAAATGAAGTGTTTTGTGTGAGTAATAAAGGAGAGATACAAGAATTTTCCTTTATACAACACTGATGTCTTTTGCAAAGATTTTTCTGCCAGTTTTGATGGCAGTTAACTTTTTTTAACCTCATTTTTAGGTGAATCCCACTAAAAGAGTAAAAAAATAATTGCCCATTAAAGATACTCTAGATGTGACAATGTGTGACTCATCTAAATGAGGAAACTGATTTATTCAATTGATTTTATTCAGTAAAACTACAAATCTTCATAATGATGAAAGCAGGATGTAAAAGTCAAGCTTGTCTTGATTTCTGTACCAATGTACAAACCAATCTGTACCCTAATGCAACAGAAGATAAGGACACAGAACCATAAGCAAAAAACAAGGAATACATATCACATCCTAGTAGGTAACCCGGGGCAGGTAATTTACACTGCGGCCTAAATTCTCCTGAGCTCTAATCGGATCAGAAACCTTCATTCCCGTTCTCACGAAGCTGAACTTCTGACAACTAGAAGACAGACTGAAGTCTATCTTTATGCAAAGAAACTTAAGCAAGGTCACCTTACACCTACGGCCCTCTGGGCAAACATTCTTAGGAAGAATACATTAATCTCACACATAGTTATCTGCTTAAACTTGATTCTATGTTCAGTGCAACTCATCACAAATCACGTAAAGACAATGTATGATAACCAAAGAATATGGAAAATGGAAGAAAGCTTAACAAAGAACTATTTCAAGTCCTAACAGGCACACTTACAGTAACAAAATGGGGTAGATTATTTTCTTCAGCTGTTTTGTATTGTTGTAGCAGACAACAGGGCCACAGAGCAGGAAACTTAGAGCCTGTTCTTTCGCCCAGAAGAATGCACAGTTGCCACCTGAGCCATCTACAGTGACTGAAAACAATCTACTGTTGTTGGAAAGGCTGTGGTGAGCTTCAGCCAGTAAGCAGGGTTGAAGACATTCCGTACGATGCTAAAGTGGTTCTTTATACGTGCATCTGCACTGCTCCTCAACAGGAGACTTTTATTAATAAACCAGGAGTATGCTCCCTAAGACTGTGTATGCGCTAATGAGCCTCTGTTTCAATCAAGTCCCAGAAATCATTTTCCACAGAGCATCTTCATATGGAAGGTTATATCAGTCTTCAGTTCCTCTGAAGCACTAGTCCACAATTAAACTTCTTACGAAGAAATGCTCAGAAACAGAGATCAGAATTAGGGCTCTCTTTCACTCTTATGGCCAGGCATTCATTTCGTGACTTTTTCATTTTTAAAAGAAAAGTGCTGCTGAGATAGAAATCACCTCAATAAATGAAGGGTCAGTCATTACACACACACACAAAAAGTCTCAAGTTCTGGTGAATTCAGTATCACTTCTAGAGTCGGTGGTGTGGAACGGCTTTTGCCTCTGCGTTAACAATGAGAGAGAACAGGGCATTCCATGAACCAGGAGAGAAGAAACCACACAGAAAGCCTTCAGCAGCGCTTGCTCGGCAGCACTGCAGCGCACTCACAACACTCTAACCAAGATCTGTGTCGCGAAGAAGCTCTGCGTTTACTGCCGACTTATCTTTGTTAGCTGGATCTCACAAAACAACCATTCTCTCACTGAAAAGAAATAAACGGAGTTTAGGAGGATTTCAGCAGCGCTTGCTCGGCAGCACTGCAGCGCACTCACAACACTCTAACCAAGATCTGTGTCGCGAAGAAGCTCTGCGTTTACTGCCGACTTATCTTTGTTAGCTGGATCTCACAAAACAACCATTCTCTCACTGAAAAGAAATACACGGAGTTTAGGAGGAAACTCAGGTTTTCCTTTTTAAGGTGATACAACTTTGAAGGTTCAAAGATGAAGCTGTTCAATTTCTACCACAGAACAGATGAATTTTAATGAAACACTACTTATATATATTAGACAGAACTGAAAAAATTGAAAACATATTTCCTAAGTCATTAGTGATACTATACACTTCAAAATATCTGTTCATTTATTTTAAAATTGTCTTCATTTCTTTCTCTGTTTGATATAATGAAACAGAGTAAGCAATAAAGTCCATTTTCGGAATCCCTTGTTGTTTACATATTTAGTCTTCCATTTAGTCAGGATGGAGAAGGGAATGGCAACCCACTCCAGTATTCTTGCCTGGAGAATCCCACGGACAGAGGAGCCTGGTGGGCTGCAGTCCATGGGGTCACAAGGGGTCGGACACGACTGAGTGACTAGCACTTTTAGTCAGAAAGGCATTAGGCTTGAAAAAGATGTTAACAGTTTTCCCTATGTGGAGATGGCTTGAGAACCAAAAACCTTCACATTTCCAAAGACAGCAGAGGTTTGCATGAAGGAGTCAACTTCCCAGCACACTCCTGAGTCAGACCTTCATTCACAGCCTAACTCTCCTACAGTGTTTTACATTTAAGAGCTCAACTCAGGAATTCCTATCGCTAGCCACAGAATCTTAGAAGAAATACCAGAAGCTTAGTCCAATTCCCAGCTGGAGTCGAGGAGCTTTTTTCCTACAAGAGGCATGATGTGTGGCTCTCCAGCCTTGGCTGGGTCACCCAAGGCAGCCCGCTCAGATCGGGACAGTTCCATCGTGGAATCTGTTCTTACACTGTGCTGGTGTCATATTCCTGAAAGTGAAGGTGAACGTGAAGTCAGTCGTGTCCGACACTTTGCGACCCCATGGACTGGNGGCATGATGTGTGGCTCTCCAGCCTTGGCTGGGTCACCCAAGGCAGCCCGCTCAGATCGGGACAGTTCCATCGTGGAATCTGTTCTTACACTGTGCTGGTGTCATATTCCTGAAAGTGAAGGTGAACGTGAAGTCAGTCGTGTCCGACACTTTGCGACCCCATGGACTGGAGCCCACCAGGCTCCTCCATCCATGGAATTTTCCAGGCAAGAGTACTGGAGTGGGGTGCCATTTCCTTCTCCAGGGGATCTTCCCAACCCAGGGATTGAACCCAGGTCTCCTGCATTGCAGGCAGATGCTTTACCATCTGAGCCACCTGTCACATTCCTAAGGCAAGTATAAATGATTTTCATATTACCCCCAAAATTCTTTAGAGGCCACTTTTCTGACTTTTATTCTTGCTGTAAATACAGGATACATGTAGCCCGGTGTGTATACAAGACAATCAATGAATCATGGGAAGAAAACATAACTTCACTTATATTTTCTATTCATCCTTTTCACAACTGTTTTTGTGTTATGAGATCCATAACATGTGAAAGTCACTCAGTTGTGTCCGACTCTTTGCAACCCCATGGAATTCTCCAGGCCAGAACACTGGAGTGGGTAGCTTTTCCCTTCTCCAGGAGATCTTCCTAACCCAGGGATTGAACCCAGGTCTCCCCCATTGCAGGCAGATCCTTTACCAACTGAGCCACAAGGGAGGCCCAACATAATATACAGGAACAATTATATAAAATATGAAAATATAAGAGACACAGTAAAACGTGTGGGTGAGTAACATAATTTGGAGGCTACTATTCTCCATAGTTCAGACAAGACAATGGCACCCTACTCCAGTACTCTTGCCTGGTGAATCCCATGGACAGAGGAGCCTGGTAGGCTGCAGTCTATGGGGCCGCCAGGAGTCAAACATGACTGAGCGACTTCACTTTCACTTTTCACTTTCATGCCTTGGAGAAGGAAATGGCAACCCACTCCAGTGATCTTGCCTGGAGGATCCCAGGGACAGGGGAGCCTGGTGGGCTGCCATCTATGGTGTCGCACACAGTCGGACACAACTGAAGCGACTTAGCAGCATCGTTAATAACCTTCCCTTTATTTTTTTTTTTAAATTAGGTCATAGGAGGCCTACCTATATGATTATGAATCTTCAACAGATATTAAATACTCATAAATAGTGTAGCATCAACCACGTATAAATAACACGTTCAGCATCAGACTCCAAGGGCACTCAAATAATAGAGTGAAAGGCGAAAGAGTCCAAAAGTGATGGCAAAGAAACGGGACTATCCAGCTCTCCATCAAGCTTACTCCATGCAGTGGCAACCATGTACACACACACACACACACACACACACACAAACATACACCCACACCCAGAAGGGGGATAGAGACCTGAGAGCCTATCTTTCATTATCCTTCCCTAAATCTAAAAACTGAATCTAATTTGACTGAATTTATCTACCTTTAACTGGAGGAGGAAATGGCAACCCACTCCAGTATTCTTGCCTGAAAAGTCCTACAGACAGAGCAGCCAGACATGACTGAGTCACTGACCCTGAGCACTATCTACCTTTAAAGGCCTAAGCTGGATTCTCCAGAATCTTAATATTCTAAGTGACCCCCAGAACATATCAAGCCCATTTCAATTAACATTTAAAATATAATTATCCTTGAAATTAGTTTTCAAGTATAGTACTGTTTAGAAAACACTATCAAAATTTTTATTATACAAAAGTAGAAAATACTCTACATTTTTAAAGAAAATGTTCATGTTGCCACAAGGAGTACCCAAAAATAAGGCAAGCAAATGAAGAATGAGTCTTTGAGAAACTGCTCTATCCAGGACCTTTAAAAAAGGCAAGCAATTTAAATTAAATCAGGTTTTCAAAGGCTCCCATAGTAGCTTAGATGGTAAAGCATCTGTCTGCAATACAGGAGACCCGGGTTCGATCCCTGGGTTGGGAAGATCCCCTGAAGAAGGAAATGGCAACCCACTCCAGTATTCTTGCCTGGAGAATTTCACGGACAGAGAAGCCTGGCAGGCTACAGTCCATGGGGCCGCTAAGAGCTGGACACGACTGAGCGACTAACACACACAGGTTTTCAAAGCACACTGTCTATCTTCTGGTTATTTAAAACCAAAACCACCTTATTGATCAAAGTAAAAATCCTGAAGCTATTTACTAATCACAAGAGATTATGCAAAATTTCAGAATTTGTGCCAACATTTGCTAAAAGTTAGTTCCAAGACCAAGTTGGTGATTAAAAATAAGACTTTGGGATTATTATGACGGTTAACCAAGAAACTTTGTTTAAAATACACTGCAGCCAGTAAGAATCACAAACCTAATGCAGAAAAATTAGCCATTTCATTAAAGACTCTCAGCAGTACCAGAAGGTATCAGCAGAGGGCCTCTAAGAAACAGTGGTACACAAGCTTTCTAAAAACATCTTTCCCAAGTAAACCAGGAAATGAATTACTTCCCTGGTACTGATATTTGCCAAAAAGAAAGTATAAGTTCAAATTAATTTGTCTACATCTGATTAAGACTCTAGCTCATAAATGAAATCTGGGAATTTCTCTTAAACTAAAAAAATTCACCCCCAAACGAAGAAAGCAATATTCAAATGTCAAATATTGCTTTTCAGGTTACCACTCTGCACTGTAGGACCAAACTTTTCTAACAGTTTAAACAAAAGTGCCAGCTTTTCAGAATATTATATTTTTAAAAAAGTTTGATACCTATTGTCGTTCAGTCACTAAGTCATGTCTGATTGTTTGCAGCATGCCAGGCTTTCCTGTCCTTCACTATCTCCCAGAGCTTGCTCAAGCTCATGTCCATTAAGTTAGTGATGCCATCCAAACATCTCATCCTCTGTTGTCCCCTTCTCCTCCTGCCCTCAAGACATCTAAGATCATAAAATCACAAATATGACAGAAAAGCCACATGTGCTATCTTACTGTAAGTAAATTAGGGTCCTACTGAACCAGGCAGATCCACATCACTTCTGATTTCCTAAGAAACTCTTATAATTTCAGAGGCTTCCTTAATCCCAGTAGGCTGAAAATTCTATTATTTGGAGTTGGGAAGTAATTTTTTTTAAAGATAAAACAAAGTTTACTAGCAAAGTCTTATAACATTCTTAAAATTACTGGGCCTCTGTATTTTTAAAGCACTATTGACAAAAATTTCAACTGTTCTGAATTAAATTCTATGACTTTCACCAGGTGAAAATCAAAGATATGAAAAAGATTGCAAAAAGGAAAAGCAACTTCAAACTAGAGTTAAATATATTAAAAGAAGCATATCGGATCTTAGAATCAGAAAAGTGACAGAGACTTCCCTGGCGATCCGGTGGCGAACACTCTGGGCTTCCAGTGCAGGAGGCCTGGGTTTGAGTCCTGGTCAGGGAACTAGATCCCACATGCTGCAACTAAGACCTGGAGCAATGAAATAAATAAACAAGAAAAGCAATAGCTAAGCTCTCGTAACCACCTGTGGACACTGTATTCTGTTCCGGAGACCATAATTTAGGAAGAATACCAAAGAACTAGAACAACCAAGAGCTGATGGACCAGTATGACTAAGTATTCAAAATGACGATGTGAGAACACCCCAGCGCTTACTCCAGCAGCACGCATACTAAAATAGGAACACAGAGTATAGCAACGTGGGCCCTGCAGAGGGATGACACTCAAATTCCTGAAGCACTCCGTATTTTTCATGGGCCTCTAGGGTCCTTAGTGAATTGTTTAAAACACAGATTTACATCTGTGAGTGCCAAGGATCTTCCTGATTTGCAGTTTCCTGATGGAGCCCAGGGAGACTCCAAATTCATCTAGCATCCCAGAATCTCACTGCTAGAAGGCCATTCTTTAGGTCAGTTTTCTCTTTGAGCTACCTCCAGGCATTACTGATGGCTACAAGATGAGTTTTGGCAAGACCCGCAATAGCACAGGGTAGTAGTCAGAAGGACGACTTTTGTTACATCTGTAAAAGATGACCAGAGTTGTTTCAGAGTAGTAACAGAAGACAAACAAAGGTAGTGAGGAAATCAGCCTTTGCCACTGCTCACATTCAAAAAGCTTGTTTAAGTTATTTTGAAAAAGGGAAAACTGTGTCCCCCTTTCTTGTCCCCTACTTGATCAGAACAATCATGTTCTTCAATCCTCTGACATACAAACAGGATAAAAAGACAAGAAAGCTGAACATGGAATCAGAAGGAACCCAGGGATCTGTCCCTAGTATCACAGTTAGCTGCATTACCTCAGGCTGTTTTCCCAACATTTTTGGATCTATAAAATGAGGAGCTTGCTTAGGTTTAGCCCATAGCCTTAATAGTCTTTGAGTTTTTGCTAATCACCGGGCAATAGCCAGCAATCTTTTGGCTGAAAATCATTTGTGTTGCAAGGGGCTCATTTTGTAACCAAGGTTTCTAAATTCTTAGCTTCTTCATTACAATGATACTGAAATCTGTGTCAGGGCTCTTTACCCAAGTAAAATGTTACTGTGATAAAATAAAATGTAATTGCCAGTTCTATAGCTCAGTCAGTAAAGAATCCACCTGCAATGCAGAAGACCTGGGTTGGGAAGATCTCCTGGAGGAGGAAATGGCAACCTACACCAGTATTCTTGCCAGGGAAACCCCATGGACAGAGGAGCCTGGTGAGCTACAGTCCACGGGGTCACGAGAATCGGACACAACTGTGCGACTAAACTTGATCTTTGCCTAAAGATATATTTTTGTTATAAACCAATAAATCCTTGCTAATTCTTTTTACGAAGAGATTTGTCCAAAGACTGACTTTTGAAATCAAACATCTTTTACATATTTTAAAGGATTTTATTTAGGAAACAAGATGCTTTCAAAGTCAAACCATACATAAAATGAGAGACACTAATGCCTAATAAATATATGCTGATCCTGAAGTATGAAATCTGGTCAGCTCCCATTGACTGATGAAATCACAGGTCATGATGATGTAACATCAAAACAAGTCAAGTATTAACAAATACTTACTAAAGCCCAATATTGTGCTAACTTGCCAAAGCTGTCTATCTTTCTTTACATATAACGCTGCATTATGATCATTGAAGAAAAACCAAACTGTTCTAGTAATTATCTTCTATCATACATGATCTTGGTCTGTCCTTCTATTTATCTACCTATGAGTCTTTGGGAAGCTAATAGTCACAAGACAAATTCCTGTAACAATGTTCTGGATTAAAAAAAATAAAAAAGAGTAGTGGACTTTGGGGGCCAAAATTCTCCCTCCCTCTTAAGATTGAAGGCTACTGAAAAAGTACTCAAATCCTCTGTGCATAAAAGGGGAAAGCAGACGGTATAGGCACCTCCTATGTTCCTTTAGAGACCTGATTACTCTAAAGTCGCTATATATTTTGTAATATAAAGGAAAAGGAGGTTAAATTTAACTTAAAGAGTGAACTTGCCTTTGCATTATGTTGAGCCTTCATCACAGAAGGAATACAACTCAGACGCTAAAAACAAAACCAAACAAAATTTGGAGAGGCATCCTTATGATGATAACTGTGCATGGTAAGTCTACCAAGGTCAAGAACATCCTAGCTACCCCTTCAATTCCACTCTTAGGACAATCACATTAAAAGTCAGCGTAAGATCATTAAGGATAATAAAGGTATCTTGTGGGTCACCACAGAAACATACTGCATTAAAACAAACATACGCATTCTGGACCTTCTTGTGGCTCAGCTGGTAAAGAATCCACCTGCAAAGAGGTAGACCTGGGTTCGGTACCTGGGTTGGGAAGGTCTCCTGGAGAAGGGAAAGGCTACCACGCCAATATTCTGGCCTGGAGAATTTCATGGACTGTATAGTCCATGGGGTTGCAAAGAGTTAGACATGACTGAGTGACTTTCACTTTATTTCATTTCACACATTCTAGACCTCTGAGTTAGGGTCAATAAGCCTAAAAGTTACTTCCTTTGGCATACAAGTTTTGTTCTATAAAGTACCTTTACTAGAGAACAACTGAAAAGTCAAAACACATCTTCATCTCTGATTTATCCCTACTTTTCCATCCCGATCATTTCTTTGATGATATCATTTCCTTGATAGTATCAGCTACCAAACTGACACTAAATACACAAACGAGAAAGATCTCTATTGGTTTTCATTGAAAAAATACAATTTTCAATGTTTTTGTTTTTAAGAAAGGTGAAGTTGCTCAGTCGTGTCCGACTCTTTGCGACCCCGTGGACTGTAGCCTACCAGGCTCCTCCGTCCATGGGATTCTCCAGGCAAGAATACTGGAGTGGGTTGCCATTTCCTTCTCCAGAGGATCTTCCCAACCCAGGGATCGAACCCAGGTCTCCCACATTGGAGGCAGACGCTTTAACCTCTGAGCCACCAGGGAAGCCCCAACAGACATTATTTTACTAGTTCTCCCAAGCAGACTCTAGGACTTTCAATTTTATCTTTAATTATTTAAAAAAGTATTTATTTACTCACTTATTTGGCTGCACTGGGTTTCAGCTGTGGCATATGGGATCTTTGGCTACAGCATATGGGATCCAGTTCCCCAACCTGGGATTGAACCAGACCCCACTGCATTGGAAGCCTGGAGTTCCAGCCACTGGACCACCAGGGAATTCACTTTATTTATTTATTTATTTAATTGGAGGATAATTGCTTTACAATTTGTGCTGGTTTCAGCCATACAACAATATCTCTATTTTTAATTCTAACATTGTCAGTAAATTCTACCCACTCTTCTATCATCAATTCCATTTCCACAGTTAACAATTCGGTTCAGTACTTTAAAAGAGCGCCTACTACTACTACCACCACGTATGATAGTCACTACTCAGTCCAGCCCATATCCTAACAATTCCCTGAGCTAGTGACTTCTCAAGGTATAATTCCTTCATTATTAATGGCCTGTCACAGTAGGAGTCATCTCCTCACTTCCGTCTACTTCTCCTGGTCTAGGGGTACCACCTTGTGGTCAGCAACAGGAATTATCCTTCCCATCACCTCGTTTCTTTCCCCTTTGGAAGAACATTACACCTAGGCTTTCTGGTTTTGCACACGGCTTAATTAACTCAATCTTACAAACCTCCCTTTCATTTGAACAGAGTAGAATGCCATCCTGCAGTAATTTACTGCAGAGGGTAGTGTTCCTTATTTATAAACCCTGGGAAATTCACATACTCTTAAGTCTACAGCTATTTGTTACTGAATGAGAAAGAATGGGTTTTAGTCTACACCTTCGACAAGGCCATTTGACAAGACTATTTTAAAAGCTACATATAAACACAGTAAGTTTATTTAAAAAAAAAAAACAAAAAAACACAGTAGGCCCCAAATGGAGTCTCTTATGCTAATTCTCGTATCATCAAACTGAGAACTACATTAGTTTTTTGCCTCTCCCAGAAATGGACTCAAACCAGCCAACCAGGAACTGCTGATTAGCATTAGTTAGGTAACCCTTGCCGGAGAAGGCAATGGCAGCCCACTCCAGTACTCTCGCCTGGAAAATCCCATGGACAGAGGAGCCTGGTGGGCTGCAGTCCATGGGGTAGCGAAGAGTCGGACACGACTGAGCAACTTCACTTTCACTTTTCACTTTCATGCATTGGAGAAGGAAATGGTAACCCACTCCAGTGTTCATGCCTGGAGAATCCCAGGGACGGAGGAGCCTGGTGGGCTGCCATCTATGGGGTCACACAGAGTCGGACACGACTGAAGCGATTTAGCAGCAGCAGGTAACCCTCGACGTCCTCTGTAAGGAGAGTAACCTAGCAATAACCAACACACTTTTTGGACGAGTGTAACTTCCTTGTTCCTGCTGCCTTCTGCCTAGAAGTCTTTTATTCTGTACAGCTCTTCAGAGTTCGTTTCTATTTGCTCAGACTGAATGCTGCCCAATTCATGAACTGTCAAATAAAGTCAGTAAGCTCTTGACTTGGTTCAATTTCATTTTTTTGAAAAGTATTAACACCACCTTTATGGCAGAAAAGTGAAGAGGAACTAAAAAGCCTCTTGATGAAAGTGAAAGAGGAGAGTGAAAAAGTTGGCTTAAAGCTCAACATTCAGAAAACTAGATCATGGCATCCGGTCCCATCACTTCATGGGAAATAGATGGGGAAACAGTGGAAACAGTGTTAGACTTTATCTTTTTGGGCTCCAAAATCACTGCAGATGGTGACTGCAGCCATGAAATTAAAAGACACTTACTCCTTGGAAGAAAAGTTATGGCCAACCTAGATAGCATATCGAAAAGCAGAGACATTACTTTGTCAACAAAGGTCCGTTTAGTCAAGGCTATGGTTTTTCCAGTGGTCATGTATGGATGCGAGAGTTGGACTGTGAAGAAAGCTGAGTGCCGAAGAATTGATGCTTTTGAACTGTGGTGTTGGAGAAGACTCTTGAGAGTCCCTTGGACTGCAAGGAGATCCAACCAGTCCATTCTAAAGGAGATCAGTCCTGGGTGTTCTTTGGAAGGACTGATGCTAAAGCGGAAACTCCAGTGCTTTGGCCACCTCATGCAAAGAGTTGACTCATTGGAAAAGACTCTGATGCTGGGAGGGATTGGGGGCAGGGGGAAAAGGGGATGACAGAGAATGAGATGGCTGGATGGCATCACGGACTCGATGGACATGAGTCTGAGTGAACTCCGGGAGATGGTGATGGACAGGGAGGCCTGGCATGCTGTGATTCATGGGGTCGCAAAGAGTTGGACACGACTGAGCAACTGAACTGAACACTTATACCATACAACCTAAGTTTCAATAAGACATACAGATCAAACTCTCATTAGTAAGAAATGTTTTAAGCACTGCTCCTCACCCATCAGGCACGGCAGACAGGTGGCTACAGCTAACGGCCTTGACGTGCATTATCATTTTCTCCCTTTAACAATGCCAAAAAAATCCAACTTCCGTAACGTTTCCTCACAGTACAGGCCTTTGGGACCTTACTCTTTGCTGTTCCCCCAGGTCTCTCTTCAGAGGTTTGGTCTGCTTCCGCGCATCCTCAGGTTTTTGCCTGTATGTCAGTGAGGTCTTCCCTGACCACTCTGCGTAAAACTTCCCTCCCTAGAAATCTTTATCTTCTTACGCAACTGTCACATCATGCACTTTACTTATATGTTTTGCTTACCTCCTCCTAAACTTCTCCAGAGCGAGTATTTTTGTTTGTTTGATTCACTCATGTATTCTCAGCGCCTAAGACTGTGGTGGGCAAAGTATGGGCCAAGGCCCAGATGCTGTTCACCAGTCAAACCCAGGCATGCCCATTCATTTACATATTATGGGTGACTGATCTCATGCTCGACACAGCTGAGTAGTTGCAAGACAGACCACATGGTGGAAAATACTTACAGTGACTACTTACAGAAAAAGTGCGTAGATCCCTAACCTAACACAGTGGTAGATCAAACACTCAGTGGAACAATTACTGAACAATTACTGAGCAAACACACACAGGGGGGAAATGTCTCCCATCCCACGGTATTTTATAAAGATATAATGGAAGAACGTCTACACCGAGATATCACTATGAAGCCCTCCCCAGGCTGGCCACCTGCGGCCTCTCTGAGGCCATCCTGTACTACTGTCCCCCGTCACTCAGCTTCCCACACTGGTCTTGCCATTCCCTGGACAGTCAGGTGGGGACCGTGAGCTCCTACCCTGGAATCACTTCATCTGCCTGAGTAGAGAGCCAGCCTCATGACTCACTTCTTCATCTCCTCAAGTCTTCACTCAAATGTTACTTTCTCAGCGAGGCTTACCTCACCTTATACTGCAACTCCCCTCCTCTCTGTACACACCCCTAATCTCTTTCTTTCTCTAATTCTGCTCTTTTGTTCCCATAATACTCATCACACATCATCGTAACATATTATTCATTTTTATAGCTAAAGTAGGAAGTCAAGAAACACCTGGAGTAACAGGCAAATTTGGCCTTGGAATGCGGAATGAAGCAGGGCAAAGACTAATAGAGTTTTGCCAAGAAAATGCACTGCTCATAGCAAACACCCTCTTCCAACAACACAAGAGAAGACTCTACACGTGGACATCACCAGATGGTCAACACCGAAATCAGATTGATTATATTCTATGCAGCCAAAGATGGAGAAGCTCTATACAGTCAACAAAAACAAGGCCGGGAGCTGACTGTGGCTCAGATCATGAACTCCTTATTACCAAATTCAGACTCAAATTGAAGAAAGTAGGGAAAACCACTAGACCATTCAGGTATGACCTAAATCAAATCCCTTATGATTATACAGTGGAAGTGAGGAATAGATTTAAGGGCCTAGATCTGATAGATAGAGTGCCTGA
>SJYT01019021.1:0-13740 GCA_006410635.1 Cephalophus harveyi | reverse complement strand
CGGTGGGCTGCCATCTATGGGGTCGCACAGAGTCGGACACGACTGAAGCGACTTAGCAGCAGCAGCAGCAGCAAAGGGTAAGTGATTTACAGAGATAGTATGATTCAAGGATATCATTCTGGAGCCAGTCATTCTTGGAGTCCTGGTCCTGCTGTTTCCTAGCTCTGTGACCTTGAGCACAACTCACATAACATCTCCTAAACTTGATTTCCTCCTTACAAATGGAGATAATGATAAGGTCAACTCCCAAAGAGTTGGCTTTAGAATCAAATGAAATAATACTTAAAACACTTAGGTCTGGGGACTTACCTCGTGGTTCAGTGGTTAAGACTCTTCCTTCCAGTGCGGTGGGTGTGGGTTCATTCCCTGCCTCAAGGCTGAAAAACCAAAAAACATAAAAAAACAGAAGCAATAATGTTAACAAATTCAAGAAGGATTTTTAAATGATCCATATTAAAAATCTTTTAAAAACAGAACCGCTGAAGTCGCGTCCTGCAGGTTCTATGAAGCAGGTTCCACGGCCAGACAGCCAGGCCTTTCTCTGCTCCACCTTCTTCTGGCTCCTCCCACTCCTGTACACTCCCGGGGCGGAAAATCTGGGTCAATGTGAGTGGCTGCTAAGTGAGATGAATATTGAGGAGAAAACCCAAGGAATTATATCCTTCAGGGAAGCAATAATATTTTACTTAAAAGTTGCTTGAGCGAAGACTTTGTAGATGTTTGCAATTTGTATGCAAATAAACTAAGGACTCCAACGCCAGGAGCTGAGACANTGCTAAGTGAGATGAATACTGAGGAGAAAACCCAAGGAATTATATCCTTCAGGGAAGCAATAATATTTTACTTAAAAGTTGCTTGAGCGAAGACTTTGTAGATGTTTGCAATTTGTATGCAAATAAACTAAGGACTCCAACGCCAGGAGCTGAGACATGGCCCTGAGCAAAAGCTTCAAGAAGACCAGGGCTTTGACCACAGAGAAGCCTTTGTCAGTTTCTCTCTGCTGGCAGTTTAAACTAAAACCTTAATCCCGAAGCTGCAGTTTTCACTGACTTAGCCTTTAATGAATTCATTAGTATGTCAGGCAGTTTTCTAACAAGGTAGGTGATCCCCATCTGAATTTGCTGCATTATCTCTGCTGTATTATCCTTGTTCTCACACTCATTGTCTGTTTAATCAAGCACTGATTTGGCATTAACTTGCAAATACTGGGTCTCCCTGTGCCTGCTGAAGAAGTGTTTTCACTGGTCAAACCTCGCCTGATTCCTTGAAAACCCAAATCAATAACCATATTATATAAGAAAGCTGGGAACAATTGACAGGCCCCAGCCCCAAACCCTGCTAAGACTAGTCTCTCAGAATAGAGAGAACAGCAGCCTTCTTGCTCTTGCTCATTCCTTCAACAAGCGTTTCTTGAGCATCTACCATGTGCTAGGTGCTGTGCTAGGCGCTGTCTTTATCTTCATGCAGTTTGCATTCTAATGGGAATGTAAGAAAATCAGGCGATTCGAATACAACCCAGATTCAAAGTAAGAGGAGGAAATACGGACCCTCAGGAACCTTTAGGAAGGCTCCTCCTCCAGCGGCTAGGGATGGAGGTGGAGAATCTCAGGGAAGTTCCCAGCATTCTTGCCCATGAATTACATCCTTTGTCCATCTCTCAGATCAGTGCCTGCCTGGACTCCTCTGCTTGCAAAGTGTGCAGTTCTGACACATACGTATCTTGAATACATGCGCCCTTTTGGAGTCCTGGGAAACCTGGACCAGGGCTGGGGCTGAGGATGGAATCAAGGGCTTCCCAGGGAGGCTTGTTTGCCTCACACAGAGCTGCACTCATTCATTCATTCATTTACGAACACTTATTGATCACATCCTCTGCATCAAACTTTGGGGGTCCAGCTGCAAACAAGACTAACACTTCTTCCCTCACGGGCTTTGGATGCCCCTGTAAACACCATGCCCCGTTTTCTTTGTTTATTCCGGCCCTTTCACAAATGTCACCTCGTTCAGCTCTCACTACATCCCTCAGAAGCAGGTAGTTTCATCACTGTTTTACCAGGCAGGGGACTGAGGTTCAGAGAGGTGAAGTGACTTGGGGCAGGTTGCCCAGCGAGCCAGAGGAACAGCCAGGCGGCAGCTCTCAGCGTGCTGCCTCACCGGGCAGAGCGGACCCTGGGCTGGGAAGCGGCCTCCCAACAGTGACACAGGGGCTTTCTCTGTGTCATCAGTTAGGATCTGTGGGGCCTTCTCAAGGGGTGGCCCTGTTACTCTCCCTCAGGCCTGCTGAGAGTGGTGAGGCCGTGCCCTGTGTGGCTTCCGCAGACAGAGGACCCTGGCCGAGGGCAGTCATCGCAGCCCCCATCTCCTCTGCTCTAAGCGGCATACCCCGCGAGCCCTGGTGCATGTCAGCCAGGGGATGCCGATGAGAGGGGCAGCTCTGCTCTGAGGACCCCAGGTGGAACCCCGCTTCTGCTTCGTAACCCTCCCTCAGGCTTCCCATCCTGCCCACCCCCCACCAGTCTGAAGCTTCTCAAATCCTTGTTGAAACATCAAGTCTGCTGCTGAATTGGCTTTCTGTACTTCTCAAAGGTCAAAGCAAGTGCCACCAGAAAGGTTTTGGAACCATATCAGCAAGGTCCAGCCAGGAACAAAGTGGATGCTGGGATTCTGCTTCTCCTCTTTTCCTGGTCGGCTTCCCTCTCCCACATGCCCCAGCAGATAAGCTGCTAGGTCTTGTCCTGGTGGCTGGAAAATGTCCTTAGCAGCTGGAAAATCCACAGCCTTGGAGTCTGGCCATTCTGGCCTGCCCCAGGGTCAAAAAAACACTCCCCGACCATTCCTGGACGGCTGTACGTGCTTTCTAGTCTGGGACCTGACCACAGACATTTTCGCATTTGACCTTCACCCACATCACCCCTGTTTTTCAGCTGAGGACCCTGAGGCTCAGGAAGCCTAAGCTGCTTGCTGGAGATTACCTGGCTCCTAAAGGGCTGAGCCAGAGCTGGAGCGGTCATTCTCTTCCTGCCAGGCCGGGACGCTCCTCTCCACCCCTGCTGTCGCACAGTATAGCAGCCAAGAAATAACGGGGATGGACACACTTGGTTATAAATTTAAAATAAGCCCAGCTGCTTGATGAGCTTACACAGACCCAGGTGCCTGGTGAAAACTGTGGATGAACCTACTGGGCTCTGCAAAGAACCAAGTCCTCAGCCCAGCTGGACGAAGCCACAGAGTCTGGTGTGCAAAAGGAGGTGCCACCTGGCCAGGCACAGGCCTAGCGTCTAAGGATCAATAATGCAGAACAAAGAACCTTAAGGCCAGGAAAGCACGGGGAGGTAGTCCTGGTCAGGATGCAGGGAGACAGCAGACAATGTATGTAGCAAGGAGCCCTGGCCTGGGGGGCCAGGTCTTGCAGAGGGTCTCACCTTCCTGACACTTGGCACCAGGCAGAGCCGTCAGCAATTGCCTGTCACTGCGTCACGGACCGTTGTGTTCTCAGGTCTCCTGAGGCTCCTAGTTTCCTACCTTGTGACTCTGGGTGTCTCAGCCTCTCAACCTGTGTCTACATCTGTAGAAGATGATAGTAGAGCCAACCCCAGCCCGCCCTACCTCTTTGGTATCTAAGAATCAGCCGTGAAAGGATGTGGGAGTAGGGGGACAAAATTTGGGATCCGGGTTAAGACTGAGAGCTTTACAAGGGAGCTTACTTTCCTTAACTGCAAGATGGGGAAACAAAAATACAGAAGTTGGTACAAGGATACGAACTAAAATGTGAAAGGCAATGAAGGGCAGGAAGAAGCCTGGACTCTGGGTCAGACTGCATGAGTTCAAGTTCTGGCTCTACCTCTGACTTAGCTGGGTAATCTTGGGCAGGTATATTAACCTCTCTGGGCTTTAATTTCCTAGTTTGTAAATGGGGTGATAATAAAACACTTACCCGATAGAGTTGTTGTTAGGATTAAAGAAGTTGAAATGTGTGACTCAGTCACTGGTGGATAGTATTGGCTATGGAGGGGCTTCGCTGGTGGCTCAGATGGTAAAGAATCTGCCTGTAATGTGGGAGACCCGGGTTCAGTTCCTGGTTTGGGAAGATCCCTTGGAGAAGGGAATGGCAGCCCACTCCAGTATTCTTGGCTGGAGAATTCCTTGAACAGAGGAGCCTGGAGAGCTACCGTCCATGGGGTTTCAAAGAGTCGGACATGATTGAGTGACTAACACACACACACATACACACTGGCTATGAATGTCATCAGTTGGCTGATCCATAAAAGGACTTAATTGTACAACTCATGGTAAAATGTATGCCCATCCTGTAGACTTGGGAGGTATAGCGCTGATTTCCTGATTAATGAATCTTCTGGAGTAGAAACTCTTCTGTAACCAAGTCAGCCATCTGTGGTTGGTACTGGGGAAGAAACTCATAAATCACATAGAGCAAGGTTGGCATGCGGCATCTGGCTCAGCGGCAAGCCATGGCCCAGGCTCGTGCCCACCCACCCTCTGCCCCAGAGTCATCCATCCTCTGCAGTCACCCTCTGCAGCCTGCTCAGCAGAGGCCGGGCCTGCCGCACACAGAGTCAGCTCTCTGACCCTCGGTGCCAGCTGGTAGCCCACGCCCTCCAGGAGGAGACCAGGAACCACCTCAGTCATCAAACCAGTGGCTCTCAAACCCGAGTGTGCATGAGAATGCCCCAGGGGCTTGTTAAACTTAGATGGCTGAACACCACTCCCAGGATTTCTGATTTAATAGGTCTGGGTGGAGTTCAAGAGTCTGCATTTCTAGTAAGTTCCCACACGTTGCAGATGCTGCTCGTCTGTGGGACCACCTGCACTTCTGTGGGACTGAGTTTAAACCTCGCTATTTGTCCTTGGGCAAGTTTCTTCTCCTGACTGAGCCCCCACTGCCTCATCCCTAAAGAGGTCACACCAGAACCTACCTCACGGAAGCGTGGGCACCAAATGAGAAAACTCACATGGTAGCCCTATTCTGTTCTGGGATCCCAGGAAATGCTCGATCATGTGAGCCCCCGGCGTCCTCCATGTTTCATTTTGGGGCTCAGAGACTAATAAGCAGGAAGCATGGAGCTGTGAAGATGCCAAGCTTTTAAAGAAAAGTGAGAGAAAAAATGAACAAATACAGATTGAGTGCTTTCTGAATGCAATGTTCTGATTCTTAAATGCAAAAGCACCTTATCACTCACAACAAAACAAGCAAAACCCAGCTACAATCTTTCATTTCATTCATTCGATAAGCCAGCATTTACCAGGAGTCCAAGAACCAGGCTCTGTGATCCGGCTGTGGGAAGTACGAGGCTGAAGCGGACACAGGTCCTATAGACCCGCTTCAATAGAAGAGAGAAGACAAGTCCACCGGCATAAGGAGGCATAAGGAAGAAGGTGCTCACTGCAGCCAGAGAGGAACATTCAAGATACTGAAGAAACAGGCCAAAGAGATAGTTTCAGGCAGGTGGAAGGTAGGGCAGGTTTCTTTACGGAAGCAGCATTTGTCTGGAAAATGGGTAGCATTCGATCCACGGGGATAAGTAGAGGGTAGAAGAAACACAAAAGTATAAACAAGAGAAGGCAAGCTACAACTTCCAGAAACAGGACGCAGGGCAGTTTGGCTGGATTGCAGGGTGAGGGACAGAGGGTGGGAGCTCCCATTTTCTCACTGTGACCTGATTTCACCTTAACAACTGCCGACACTCCCACCCCTAGGGAGGACAGGCTCTGTAGAGCAGGGTCCGTCGGGGCTAGAGCCACCCTTAACCGGAAGCAGAGGAGCCTGGGGCTCTGCAGCTGCCCTAGAGGGCTGGGGGGCTTCACGCCACATGGGCCCCAGAGAGCCTCCTGGCTTGCTGACAGCCGCTTCTCACCCAGATGGTGGCAGAGGCCCCAGCGAGGCCCCTTGACTCCTCTCCTGGTTCCGGACTCTCCCTCCCAGCTGGGGGCATTTCTCCTTAAGGGGGAGCCGGTTCTGGCTCTGCTCTGGCCCCCAAACCTGGTCTCCACATTCTTCTGGCTCCCAGGGAGCCCAAGGGGCCGCATGCCTCCCCCTTGGCTTCTTCCTCTCGCAGTGAGGTTGGGGGCCAGTGTATTCAGTGTGCACAGTCTGCAGCCAGCTGGCCCGACTCTCCCTGGCACGGCTCCCCCACACACACTCCCCCCGCCCAGAGCAGTACAAACGTGATGAGCATAGTGTCGCCCTGGGCACCCATCATCACACAGATGAAAGCGGGAGTCAGCAGACCTAGGTGGGAGCCTGGACACAAGCACACCAGCAAGCACAGGTGATTCCAGCAGGTTATCTGGATGCACCTGACACTCAAATTATTTGAAAGAAGAATTGTTGAAAGACAGGTCTGATTTTCAGATTGCTTGAGGGGTCAGAGATAATCGGAACCAGGGAGCAAGAGAGCAAGAAGAAATCGAGTCTTTTCTGAACAACTCCCTGGTCATTTGTATTCATTCTCTCCACATAAGGATCACTGAATTTTCCAGGCCATCTCTTCCCACCTTTTCCTTGGCCCTCCCCAGACCGAGAAAACTGAGCCCTGGAGGAATAGTCACTGGCTCAAGAAGACGACGACACATCTGTTTGGGTTTAAACGTCTGCCTGCTGTAGTTCTATTTAGAATCTTCTCTGATTAGTCTGGTCCACAGCATCACTATGCTGCGCGCACTGGGGTAAAAAGTCAAGACCACTGAGTAATTGCCGCTGAGCCTCCTTCGGCTGGGCTAGTATGGCCAGTTGGCTTCATCAGGCCTCACCCAGCCCACGCTTTACCTGGCCCGAGACAGGTAAAACCCAGAAGTCATGTCAATGTAGAGCCCAGCTAATCAGCAAGCATTATGACACCTGGCTCCCAGGCCCATCTGCGGTGCTCCCATAGCTGTCACCTCCCCTGTGGTTTTATCATCTAGTGCCTATGTATCTATCTGTCCAGGCTTCCCTGGTGGCTCAGGTGGTAAAGAATCTGCCTGCAATGCAGGAGACCTGGGTTCTATCCCTGGGTTGGGAAGATCCCCTGGAGAAGGAAATGCAACCCACTCCAATATTCTTACCTGGAGGATTCCACGGACAGAGATGCCTGGCCGGCTACAGTCCATAGTGTCAGAGTCAGACATGACTGAAGAGACAGCACGCACGCATGCCTGTATCTGTCCATCTCCTCTGCTAGAACAACAGTTCTAGACGTTTCTGTCTTGTTTACATTTGTGTCCTCACCCCTGGCAAAGTGCCCGACATGCAGCGGGCACTCAGAAAATGCTTGTTAATAGCAGCAATAACACACACTTACTAAGCAGTAGAAAGGGCCGGGTGCTTTGCGGTCATTAAAGAAACCAGTCCTCACGATACCCTCAAGAGCTATGAGTGAACCCATTTCACAGGTGAGAAAACCAAGGCTGGGAGATGAAGTAACTTTTCAGCTAGCTAGTGGCAGACTGGGATGGCTCCAGGCTGATGGAGTCTCTGGGTCCCCACTCCTGCTACACCCTTCCCAGCCCTCCAAAGCCTCCATCCGGCTCAGCTGCCCACAGCCCAGCTGCCAGGTCAGGACAGAGTGGCCCCTCCCTGCTCCACCGCAAGGTCTTTGTTAAGAGCCTGACTGTGAAGACCTTTTAAGGTGAGAGAAGCTGCCTGGGTCCCCCCTTCCTGTTCTGGAGGAAACAGACCGTCGCAGGGGACTCAGAAATACCACAGACACTGCGAACATTCGCCAGGATAAAGCTGTGGACACCGTGAACTCCTGCCCTTCCTCTCCAGGCCTCCTTTCCTGTTTCTTTGGTGGGAAGAGGACCACACCCCACTGGAAAACATCCTCCGCAGGCAGGCATGGGGGCGCCAGACCCCTGGGAGGACGGAGATGTTGCCTGGGTGATGTTCTCCTAGCTGTGAGTAGAGATACCCAGCCCTGGGGAGGCAGGAGTCTCTCCAGGAGAAGCCTTTGTGAAAGCAAGTCACAGAGGCCAGGGACCGAGGACCCCTTGCTGCTGGCCCCATGCAGACTCCCCGCCCCGCCTCCCCTCCCTGGGCGCTCTGGAAGACTCCTCTTTTCTGATGGGTTCGGGTTACATAAGGCCCAAGCCTTTTCGTGGTTAATGGCCAGCCCTGGGGCTTTACTGAATCCTCCAGGGGCTAGTTAACAGCAGATAGCCTTAGTTCCCAGGGGAAAAAAAGAGAGGGGTGAGAGAGAACAGGCCTCTGGAGAGGCTTAGAGGAGGGCAAGAGAGAGCGCGACTCAGGAGAAGCCAGCACCAGACCCCTCCAAGGGTGGGAGTGAAGCTAGACCCAAGGGGAAGGAGGCCAGGCCGGGAGGGTGGCCCGAGAAGGCTATGGGCCGTGGGCTGAGCTCCTTGAGAGGACGATGGACAGACGGACTCTGTAGCCACGTCTTGTGCTCGGAACCATCACCAGCCAGAGCTTTGCTCCGGGCCCATCGGGCCTGGTGGTCAGTTCTGGAGAATCCCAAATGAGCCACCCTGAGACCAGGTCAGGGTGGGGGCGGGAATGGCTGTGTCCGGGGAGGCTTAGTCATGTGCTGGCCTGCCCACTACAGTTCATCTGTGTGCCGAGGCCGTGCTTATTTTTACCTGAGTAGGTTCAGTTTCTGATCACAGAAACGGTGGGGCTTTCCATTGGTTTCTATGGAAACATTAGACAGAGCATCTGCTACCCGAGCAAACAAGGCTAGGGTGGTAAGACTCATGCTGGAATGACTTCTCTGATTTTACTTAGGAAAATTGCCCCCCCTGCATTTTTACCGCTGCCTTCTTGTGTGGCAGGGGAGAGGAGGGGCAGTTCAGAGGGACCAGCTGGCACCTAGGGAAGGAGAGAGGGCTGGCGAAACCGAAAGACAAGCATTCAGAGCCCCTTGGTTTCCACTTCGAAGCCCCAAGGTAGGGTCCCATGATGAGGTCACAAGAGCCTGGGCTCCCGTCCCAGTTGCCCCATCTCATGGCTTCCCCCAGGGCAGCCAGCCTGTTGTCCAGGAGTCCCTGAGGTCCCACGGAGGGGGACGTAGGTGGAGGAGCAAGCTACCAAGTGCAGGAGGAGGTGAGAGTTGAGCGTGCTGTTTTCTGGAATAGAGGGCAGGAGGGAGGTGCTGAAGGCCTTGGCTCTGGAATCAAAAGGAAGGCGCTGGTGCACGTGCCCATGTGAGAAGTGGTTTTATTCCAGGTGTTTTTCATAAAGACGAGGTCCTCAGGGACAGCGAGTGGCACATGCTTTGGTCAAGAAGAGGAAAAGCAAAAACAGAACAGGGCTGAGTCCCAAAGGAGGCTGACAAGTGCTGAGCCCCCAGGCACAGGGAAGGAGGGGGCCCTCTGAAAGGCTGAATGGCAGTCCTCTTACTTTCAGTAAGAGATGCCCGAGATTCCAGTCCCAAAGGCCACGCTACCTGCCGGGGCAGACACACACACAAGGGAGATGGTGGTGGATAAACATCTCACAGAGGATGGGAAAAGTGTGGCTCTGGGGGCCAAGGGCTCCCTGCTGTGAGTGCAGAGGGTGCAGGCTGAGGCCCAGGAGCACTGCGGAGAGCCAGGAGGTGAAAGGAAACCACTGAGAGCCCTCCAGGGTGGGTGTGGCGGGCCACAGCCCCAAGGCTGTGCAGAGGGAGCGGGACCAAAGCAGTTGAGGCACACTAGGGAGGAGGAGGGGCGCGGCAGCTCCAATCCAGAAAAGGCCAGACCCTCCAGGGACCAGAGGCCTCTGTGTGAACCCGGGACAATCCACGGATCCTCTCCCCAGGACAGTGCATATATGCACACACATGCACTATTTGGGGGACCATTTCGGGAGATTCTTGGGCCCTCCAGAATCTATGAACTCCTTAGGCATTCCGGGCTGATTTGCTTTGGGTGGGAGACAACCCCTCCTCCCCCCTCCCCCGCAGGAATCCTGGTATCATCAGACTTTTGCCTAAGATCACTGGGCCTAAGCCAGTGGGGTGGGAGGAATGTTGGAAATATTAATAGCAGAAGCGGTTTCAAGACCAGGCCCTGGGGGAGGGGGAGAGAGGCCCAGTGGGTGTGAGAAGGAACTGGGAACTCTGTACAAAGTGGGGCCGCCAGCCAGCCTGCTGGCCGCTGCAGTAGGCGAGCCCCGAGGGCCTCCCTCTGGCAGTGGGGAGTCCAGCCTGGATGACAGTCCCCATGGCTTACCGATGCTCCCCGTTCTTACCGCCCTGCGCCCCGACCCCGTAATGATGCTGTATTTACAGAGGCAAGGGCTTTAGAGAAGGCAGGAGTCACAAACTAGCAGGGAGGACGGAGCTGCTCAGTGGCGCCTGTCCTTACGGGGGTCCACCCGGTGGCCCAGGCAGCGCTCAGGGAACCTGCTGGTCTTTAAGGCCCAAGGGAGAGGTCTGATCTTGACACATATCCAAAAAAAAGTGGGATCTGTTTAATGAACTGGGTCCCGAGGCTGCCCCTGGAGGTGCCCCTGCAGCGCCTTGCTGAGAACGTGGGAAGCAGAGCGCGGGCCTGGAGGCACTGGGCCCTGGGAGGAACTAGGTCCCCGGGCGAGACCAATTCTTTTCCGTGCTTTGTGGCTTTTCTGTTCCGTCTTTCTGCAGCTCACCCATCCTTGGCCCTGGCTCCCATCCCTCCTGCCCCCAACCCAGCACCTGTCCGGGACAGACCCCTGAGCGGCTCACTTCTTCCTGTTCCCCACCTGCCCACAGGCTGCCCCTCCCTCTGCCTTCCACCTGCCTCCTGTCCACAGCTGCCCACGCTCTCCTCTTATGCCCGACCCCACAGGCAGGCCCCCGGGACCCAGCAAGACTCGGGGGGACTGCTGTTCTCCTTTTCCCAGCCCATGAGGAGAGGCCTCAAACCACTGTCCAGGCCTTGGGAGGGTGAAGGGCAGTAACAAAGGGCCAGGCTGCCCAGTCGCAGTCCAGTTATCCCCAGGCAAGGCCGGGTGGTGGCCAGGACAGCAAGCAGGGCATTCCCCCTGCGTCCTCCCCGTCCAAGCTTTGGAGCATCGTGTGTCGTGGCAGCGGTGTTGGCTGATGATTCCGGCAGAAATGTGACGAGATGGAGACGGCCCGCTTTACACTTCCCCACCCCAACCCCCTTCTGGTCCCAAAGTCTCATGCAAAAGGTACAGGAGGCCGGGGGCTACGGTCATGTGTGCGGCAACAGCTGCCACTGCTGGGCTGGGATGTCAGCCTGGCACTTGCTGGTCACCAGCTGGGCGGGCTTGGCCTCCAGGCAGAGGCCGCTGACTGAATGCTGGATGAAAGAGGCTTTTCTCCTCCATCTCTGAGGGGAGAGGCAGAAAAGGGGTGGGGGAGAGAAAAACAAGGATTAATAATAATAATAACATCCGTACCCGCATTACACATGGGTGTAAGTGGCCCTAGGACACAGTCCCGTTTAAATAGTCTGTGTCCTTTGCACTAAGGACAAGAAGCACTGCACCCCACATACAAGCTTTAAACCCAGCCCTCCTGATGTGTTCTTGCTTCCATAGGTTGGCAAGAAGTTACTGTCTAGATCAGAGGTCCATGGGCTGCATGTAACCCAGAGGTGGATTTTGTTTGGCCTGCACAGCGCTTATCTAAAGTTTGGCTTAGTCGTCACATAGAAATCTGCATTTCCAGCTTCCCTTTAGACACAGGTGCAGTCTCTTTGGTTGGAACCATCTGGGAGGTGGAAACAAGGTGGAAGGCGTGGGGGCGGTGCTGCAGGGTCTGGATTTCCCGGAGGAGTGCGGGCTGGGGGATACAGATTGCTGAGAACCAGGCTTTCTTGCCCATGCGGTCCCAGCAGAGAGGGATTCCTGGCTTAAAGGTCCTGGGCAGTGGGCAGGACAGGGCCTTTGGTCCCTCTGGAACTCACAGCATCCTACTGCCTGTGGTCTTCTAGTCTCTGACCCCTGGGAGGGGCTGGCCACATTCCCCAGCTGGGCATTGCTGGGCCATGCCATTCTTTCATCCATCTTTCATCTAGTTTTGTTCTATGAAGAATGAATGTAAAGACTGAATCGATCAGTCATGAGGAAGTGCTCCCCAAATCATGGGATTCTCATTTCCTGTTGGTGCCATCAGACACAGTCTTGGGGTCCCTCCCCCAGAGTCTCCTGGTCACTAGGTTCTAGCCTGGCCAGAGAAAAAATACCATCTCACGGTGCCCTTCCATTGCCACAGTCTCAGTTCTTGTAGATTCCTTCCAAGGGAGAGCAGGTGGGGAGCCCTTCACTTTATAAGTGAAGAGATGGAGGCTCAGAGAGGTGAAGAGGGTGATACCGCTCTGCACGGGTATCTCTCCCACAACTGATACCCAGGTGGCCTCAGAAATGGGGTCAACAGAGGACTAGGAACAGAGGCCCAGACTTGAGAAGTCACTGGTAGCGGGACAGTTGCTCACCCTTGTCCTTCTAGAAGAGGGGCTCCGCTGTTGGGGGCCCTGTAGGCCCTGCAGGGCAGAAGGAATGTGGCCAAAGAGATTCCTAGGAGTCCTGGGTCAGCATGAAGGGGAACACAGAGAGGGGTGGCTGCCCTGGGAGCTACTGCCCTTGACTTTGGCCTCAGCGAGGAGCGGGTGGGAGTGGGCTCAAGGCTTGACTCTCACAGAAGCCAGCAGCCCAGGTGAAGGGGAGCCTGGAGACACGCATCCCTGCAGGGGCAGTGAAGGCAGGGGCTGGCAGGACGTGCTGCAGAGTCCCAGCCAGCGAGCAGACCATGGCTCTCAAGCCTCTCTCTCTCTCTCATGCACTCACACGCACATACACAGCGGAGGCTGGAGGGAGAGGGAGGATCTGGTTGCTTTTCCAGAATGAAATAGCAAACTGCCAGTCATCCCTGAACAAAGAGCTAAAAAAAAAAAAAAAAAGAGCTATACCAGTCGGATTGTGTAGATCTTGTTTGGATCCTGATTTGAACAAAACAACTATGTAAAATTATGTTTTCAACACTAGCCATTTATTTGATATTTAAATAATTGTTAATTTTGCTGTATAATTACTAGTATTGTGATTATAGTCAAAATCAGACTCCTTTTAAAGGCACATACTGAAATATTTTCAGATAAAGTAAATTTTTTTCTTTTAGAAAAGGCAGAGGAACCAGATATTAAATTGCCAACATATGCGGGATCATAGAAAAAGCAAAGGAATTCCAAGAAAAATCTACTTCTGCTTCGTTGACTATGCTAAAAGCCTTTGACTGTGTGGATCACAACAAAATATGGAATATTCTTAAAGAGATGGGAATACCAGACCACCTTAGTTGCCTCTTAAGAAACCTGTATGCTGGACAAAAAGCAACAGTTAGAAACAGACTGGAACAACGGGCTGGTTCAAAATTGGGAAAGGAGTACATCAAGGCTGTATACTGTCACCCTGCTTATTTAACTTATATGCAGAGTACATCATGTGAAACACCAGACTAGATGAATCACAAGCTGGAATCAAGATTGCAGGGAGAAATATCAGCAACCTCAGATATGCAGATGATACCACTTTAATGGCAGAAAGTGAAGAGAAAATAAAGGACCTCTTGATGAAGGTGAAAGAGGAGAGTGAAAAAGCTGGCTTAAAACTCAGTATTCAAAAAACTAATATTGTGGCATGTGGTCCTGTCACTTCTGGCAAATAGATGGGGAGAATGTGGGAACAGTGCCAAGTTTCATTTTCTTAGGCTCCAAAATCAATGTAGATGGTGACTACAGCCATGAAATTAAAATATGCTTGCTCCTTGGAAGAATAACTATGTCAAACCTAGACAGTGTTTT